>PVJC01005265.1:0-59749 GCA_004026665.1 Murina feae
GACCACAAGGCGGGGTTTTCCCTGCTTTCTGGTGGCTGGAGGAAGATGGGCAGTAGGCAAGCTTGGGAGGCAGGCCGCACCCAGCCCTGGCCACGCTCAAAAAAGAGAACAACATGCAGGGGAGGGCAAGAGTCTGAGAGATCAACATAGAGGGGATGCCTGCTCCAAGCCTCCACAGTGTGCCTGGGGGCAGGCCCCCAGCAGGTAGACACACACAGGAGGACTGCTCCGAGCCTCAGATGTGGCTGGGGGTAGGTCCCCAGCGGCCACACACACACACATACACACACACACACACAAAAGGCGCCTGGCAGACTGGGGCCATCATAGGACATCCACTGAGGGGTCCCAGACTGTGAGAGGGCACAGGCCGGGCTGAGGGACTCCCTCCACCCCGAGTGCACAAATTTTTGTGCACCGGGCCCCTAGTAAATTTAGAAAAGAAAATGAGTTTGGTTTGGGAGAGTGACTTTAAGGTGCCTGTGGGGAAGGAAATTTTGGTGGCATTTGGAGTTGTGAAGTTTGTAATCACTGGCTACAGGTGCTAATGAGGCCTTAAAGGTAGTGTTGTTTTTTCTTTTGTTGTTGTATTTTAATCTTTGTCTTATTTATCTCTCTATTCCTCAGCACTGATCACAGTGCTTTGTATATAGGGGAGTCTGGGGTGAAGTTGAATAGATAGGGTAATATATTGATTAGACTGGGAGACCTTCTGGGAGACCTTCCGGACAAAGCCATAGTGGTGGGGCCAAGGCAGAGGTGGTTAGGGGCCATCAGGCCAGGAGGGGAGGGCAGTTGGGGGTGATCAGGCTGGCAGGGGGGGCAGTTGGAGGCAAGCAGGCTGGTAGGGAGGGCAGTTGGGGGCGATCAGGCCGGTAATGAGGGTAGTTGGGGGCGAGAAGGCCAGCATGCAGAGTGGTTAGCGATCAGGCAGGCAGGCAGGTGAGTGGTTAGGAGCCAGCAGTCCTGGATTGCGAAAGGGATGTCCCAGATTGGTGAGGGTGCAGGCCAGGCTAAGGGACCGCCCCCCTCCCCATGCATGAATTTCATGCACTGGGCCACTAGTGTTATATAATAAAACCCTAATATGCAAATTGATTGAACAGGAAATGACCGGTTACTATGACACTGACCAATACTCTCCAGTACACAATGTTGCAATGAAGAGTATCATGAGAAAATGCTTTCATCTTACCCACAGTCTTCGATCAGGTGAGAGCCAAGCAGAGGCTCAATGCAAGAGCTGCCCCTGGTGGTGGGTGCGCTCACATAGGGTGAGTGCTGCTCAGCCAGAAGCTAGGCTCATGGCTGGCGAGCGCAGTGGCAATGGCAGTGGCAGGAGCCTCTCCCGCCTCTGTGGCAGCGCTAAGGACTTCTCAGCAGGTGTGGCAGTGCTAAGAACCCTGCGGGGAATGCACCTAAGCAAGCCGGCAGTCGGACATCTCCCTAGGGGTGCTGGACTGTGAGAGGGTGCAGGCCGGGCTGAGGGACCCTCCCCCAATGCACAAATATTGTGCACCAGGCCTCTAGTTCCTTATAAGATGTGATACTGAATCTTGGGGAAGTAATTTCTCCTCTCAAAACTTGTATTTTCCTTTTTGTTAGTGAAAGAGTTGAACTAGATCAGTAATTCTCAAAGTTTTGCAATAGTCTGGTATGTTGGGATCAATTGTAGGGTATGGCAAGTAATTTTTAACTAATAAAGAGCTGATATTTGCTTGCCTTTTAAATGATACTTGATTTATGTCACTTTTTTAATTGCATTCCAGTATTTTTTCTTTTTTTTAATCCTAACTCGAGGACATGCTTAGATGGAGGGAAGAAGGGAGAGAGAGATACAGAAAGAGAAACATTGTTGGTTGCCTTCTGTATGTTCCCTGACTGGGGATCTGATGGAGCTCCCAACCCAGGTATGTGCCCTAACTGGGAATCGAACTGGCAATCTTTCGGTGCATGTTACACAGAATGACGCTCAATGAACTGAGTCACGCCGGCTAGGTGTTTTCCAGTATATTTTCTTAATTGTGAGAGAAAGGGGTGGAGTTATAATTAGTCAGCTGGAATTTCATAACTCTGGATATACCAGTGACTGTGTCACACACAAGTATGGTGGGAAAAAAAGGTTAAAAATCACCAGCTAAATGGTGGATAAGGACTTCCAATCGTAAAATTCTGTTTATATCTAGGACCTTTCATTCCGATCATAGATCATTTTTATTTTTGTAACTTCAGGAACTCTATTTTAAGAACCTTTCAAAAAGAAAAAATCAAGTCATGGAGAAGAATGGGAGTAATCGGAAGCTTCGGGTTTGTGTTGCTACTTGCAACCGTGCTGATTATTCTAAACTTGCACCGATCATGTTTGGCATCAAAACGGAACCGGAGTTCTTTGACCTGGACGTCGTGGTGCTTGGCTCTCACCTGATCGATGACTATGGGTAAGGTGAAAGCATTCTCTTGTGATACTCTTCATTGCAACATTGCACTGGGGAGAGCTTGGATTCAGGAACTACTGTGTGGATCTAGCTTCAGGTCCTACTTCTACCACTTGGGGTTTTTTGTTTTGTTTTGTTTTACTCTCTTGAAGTAAGTTTTTTACTGACCTTCCTGTTGGAAGCATGATATTATTGTGTACATGGTGTTCTTAGAATGGTTATCACAATTAATAGGAGCATCTTAGTAACATTTAAAAATATGCCTTGTAGGGTTGCAACATTGATTCAGATATTCTTTCCTGAAAATAATCAATGAGGCATATTTGTCTCCAATCACTCTTTTGTTAAAATGCTTCCCCTGTTTAAAGATTATTTTTTCCATCTTCTTTTTATTGATTATTTTTTTGTCTTGCATGAGTTAAGATGTGAGATTTCAGGTTATTTGACTGGACGGAGCTCCTGTGACAGCCTTCATAGGAACACACAAAAGCCCTCTCCCCGGTGTGGATGCACACAAGTGCAAATTGAAAGCCAGATTCTGCACCCTTTAAAAGTGCATTGAAAAGGCCTCTCTCCAGTATGAGCCATAAAATGTCTTTAGTTTGGGGCTCCCAGGAAATGCTTTGTCACATTCCGCACATGTGGTTGCAGGGCCATGAATGAGGTGGAGATGCTTTCTCAGGGAATTTCTCATCTTCAACTCTCTTGCGCATCCACTCTGAGGACAAACAAATTTTTCTGGAGCATCACATTCTCTGTTTTTTTTCTTGGCTTATTTCTAGCACATTCTACAAGCCGGCTAGGATCTACCAGGCCTAATGTTGGGTGTTTCTCCAGAAGGAGGCTTATCTGTCATGGGCTCAGAATGCTCAACAAGTGATTTCTCTCCCACATTTTGTTGAGGAAATTCTTATTTTGCCCCCTTTTCCATGTACTGCAAGGGACATTCAGAAAGGGAGTTAGCATAATCAAAAACCTGCTGAGAAAACTCTTTCTCTGACCCGCCTCTCAGGCAGTGGAAGGACTTAAGAAATACATCCTATCCTCTTCTAGGATGGGCTTGGAAAACTCACCTCGTGTGATACACTCTATGTAACAGAGAAGGGATCCTCTTTACCAACCTGATAGCTAATCTTGTGGTCCCCATCTTCATCCCACAAGGCCCTCATCACGATGAGGGGCTCCTGCTGGGCTGGCTCTGGTGTGGCTGGATTGGGCTTATTCCCACCGATGGCCCTTCTGTCCAGGCTTTTCCGTCCATGTGTCTGTGCCCTTGTGTTCAGTTGCTGCTCCATGCTGTCCTGTGGTTCCTCCTCAGAGGTTTGCGCCAGGATATATCAACCACTGCCAGGTAGCAGTGATCTGGGTAAGTCTTCAGCAGGCACCTGCAGACTGTCACACATGAGAGCAGGGTCCTCTTGTGTCCTATTCACAGGTCCCAGCACTTAGTACAGTTGTCCCTTGATATTGTGTCACACACTCTACTCCCTTTTCCATTTCCTTTCAGAGCAAAGACGAGGAGGAAGGTACTTGTGCTCCCAATGGCATTTAAAATTTCTTCCAGTTTTTATGTGGCCTTAGAGAAGTAGCTTAGCATCTCTGAGCCTCAGAGTCCTCAATTATAAAATGAAGTGAAAACCTTTGATACAGTTTATTATGAAGAATGGAGATAGTGATATAGAGAATTCATCACAATGATGCTGCTTAATGGATGCCTGATAAATAGCTATTAATATTATTATTATTAAGGAGAAATGGCACGTATATACTGTGTGATATAATAATGTGATTCCATGTTATCTGTTTTGTGAGTTCTAATGGTAATTCAACATTAAAACTGGTCTATAGATCAACAGTATATAAAGTAGTAGATCTGGAACAAGATTTTAAAAAATCTATTTACTAGGCAAAGTAAAATGTTATATTACTATTACCACTGGTATTTATTTTGATGACATTAGGTTTGTTGTTGATCAGAGGTGAAATATGAAAAATGAAAATGGGAAATTTTGGGGGAAATTTTTCAAGGAGCAGAATGTATGTAATAAATATATGTAATAAAGTAGCAGTTAGTGCACCCTTGTGGCATGAAAATGTTAATGCAATCTCCAAAGTTGGTCAGAAATACAATATTAAATGTGAAAACAGGTTGTGTTAAAGTAAAATTGTTTTTTTCAGACTGTTCTTTAAAAACAAGATAATAATAGCAAAAACAAATAAAAACATGCCTCCAAAAACCAATTTAGCAATTTTCTCTAAGAACTTAGAGTAGAGAAGAAATTTACGGACAGCTCAAAATTTATAGGTGAAACTGCCTAAGAAAACCCACGTTAGGGTTCAACTTGGTGGTATAAATTGTGTGGGCTTGGACAAATCTGTGATGCCATGAGCCCATCATTACAGTATCATACACAGTGTGTCACTGCCTTAAAAACCTGCTCTACATATCCATCCCTTCTGTACCCTCACCCCAGGAAACCCCTGACTTTTTCTTTACCATCTCCATAAATTTGCCTTTTCCAGGATCTTATAGAATTGGAATCATAATGTAAATAGCCTTTTCAGATTGGCTTCTTTCTTTCTTTTTTTTAAAATATATTTTATTGATTTTTTACAGAGAGGAAGGGAGAGAGAGTTATAGACACATCGATGAGAGAGAAACATCGATCAGCTGCTTCCTGCACACCCCCTACTGCACACCCCCTACTGGGGATGTGCCTGCAACCAAGGTACATGCCCTTGACCGGAATCGAACCCAGGACCCTTCAGTCCGAAGGTTGATGCTCTATCCACTGAGCCAAACAGGTCAGGGCAGACTGGCTTCTTCCGTTTAGCAATATGCATTTAAGTTTCCTTCATGTATTTAATAGCTTGATAGTAATTTCTTTTTAGCGCTGAAGAATATTACTGTGAACATCTGTATTGCAGCTTTTTGGGTGGATTGTGGACCTAAGTTTTTAGCTTCTTTGGGTAAATAGAGGAGCATGATTGCTGGATTGTATGACTAGGATACATTTGGTTTTGTAAGAAACTGCCATGCTGTCTTCCAAAGTGGCTGTATCATTTTGTTTTCCCCCAACAAACGAATGTGAAGAGTTCCTGTTGCTCCAATTCCTCACCAGCATTTGGTGTTGTCAGTGTTCTGGATTTTTGCTAATATAATAGGTGTGTAGTGGTATCTCATTGTTTTAATTTGCATTTTCGTGATGACATTAGATGTGAAGCATCTTTTCATATGCTTTTTTTTTTTGCCAACCTTATATCATCTTTGGTGAAAGGTCTGTTAAGATCTTTAGCCCATGTTTTAGTTGGTTGTTTTATTTGTGAATTTTAAGCTATGGGCCAAATAAGAAAGCCTAAGGGAAATTAGAAAATATTTTGGCCCTAGTCAGTTTGGCTCAGTGGATGGCAGCCTTGGGGACTGAAGGATCCTGGTTCGATTCTGGTCAAGGGCACAGACCTTGGATACAGGCTCGATCCCCGGCCCTGGTCAGGGTGCATGCGGGAGGCAACCAATCAGTGTTTCTTTGTCTCTCCCCTCTCTTCCTCTCTCTTCTAAAAATCAGTGAAAAAAATATCCTCGGGTGAGGATTAACAAAAATAAAAAATAAGAATAAATGTTAAAAAAAATTTTAACTCTATAATAAATATTACAGTATACCAAATCTGTGGTTGTAAATGCAGCAGTGCTTAAAGGGAAATTTCTAGCTTTAAATACTATATTAAAAAGAAGACAAGTTTAGAGTCAGTGATCTGTTTCCACTGTAGTAAGCAAGAAGGAAATAACAGAGTGGAAATCAATGAAACATAAAAATAGATTAAATAATAGAGAAAATTAACAGAGTCAAAAGTTATTTCTTTCAAAATATTATAGCCTTTAAAAGAATAAAAGAGGGGACATATGTAATACGTCCAACAATAAAGATTTAAAAAAGAGAATAAAAGGGGAATATTAGGCTAAGAAGACTGACAATCAATTTAGATGAAATGGCAAACCGATAATACTTTACCACCAAGTGGGCTTATCTTAGAAATTTTAACATCTGAAAATCAATTAGTATAATTTACATCTCAACAGAATAAAGGGAAAAACCCATACAGTCATATCAATACATATTAAAAAACATTTGATGAAATTAAACTGCCAGTTATAATAAAAACTTGTAGTAAGCTTGGATAGAATGGATAAAGGGCACCTGTGAAAACCTATAGCTAACATAAAATTTATGCTCTCCTCCTAAAATTGGGAACCAGGTAAGGACTTCCACTTTCACCACTTCTCTTCAACTTGTGCTAGATATAACAGCCAGTAAATAAAGCAAGATATATAAAGACATAAAGATTGTCTTTATTTACAGGCGACATAGCTTGTATAGGAAAATCCAAAGGGATCTATGAAATGACTACTAGATATCCATATAATGTACAATGATGTATGTAAAGAATCCATCATGATCAGAGAAAATTAGTATTGTGTGAATTAAATAGATTACAGAATTGTATGTAATCTCAGCCAGGTTAAAATATTATGCATAAAATGGCTAGAAATAAAATCAAAATGATAACACTGAGTGTAGGTTTATGGATAATTTTCAGTATTTTCCAATTTTTAAATAATAAATGTATTATATATTTAGGAAAAAAGCCATATCTTTTAGAATTTTATAACAGACAGGAAACCTTAAGGCATTGAGAATTACTGTGGTTACTGAAGCCTGAAACAAACTGAAATGGCATTTCACAGCCAATTTAATGCTGTGAAACTTACATTTTTGCTCCAATCAGAACTAGGCTGCATTGATAGCACCATATAAGGAAATTCAGGTGATAATTCCCACCATTCAGAAATTGGTATTGTTGTGATATGTCTGGTGTCCTGGTTCCCTACTATGTTTTTAAAATGAGCTTTGCTTTTATAAGTAACACTAGAGGCACGATGCATGAAATTCATGCAAAGTACTTGGCCCCTGCTGCTGTAGCAGGTGCTTCTACCTTGGCCCCCACCCGCTGGAGTAGCGGCCTGAATTCTCTGCTGCCTCTGCCACCTCTGCCTCATCCCCCACCTTCCATGGCTTTGCACCAAAGGAAGGATGTCCAGTCTAATTAGCATATTATGCATTTATTATTATAGATTTTTCCTATAAGTAGCATATTTATTTTTAAAAATTTATAAATATAGAAAAAAAGAAAATGTCATGACCAATGTAAATTTTCGTCTCTTTTTTCCTAATAAAAAAATTTTTCCCTCAGATAGTTTTCCCTCCCAGGTACTCACTAAGAGGGGCACAAGTGAGATTTCCAAGATGCTGGATGGTTATGTCTTAATCTGGGTAGTGGCTATAGGGTAATGCAGGTAGAAAAATTAATCAAGTGATCTATGCATTTATGGTCTGTTTTCAATTTTTTGTAAGTTATACTTCAATTTATTTAACAAGGAAATTTTATAAAGTATTTCTCCTTTCAGAGTTGCTTTTAGATTGCTTTTCTCAAGTTTTCGTGGTCCTGTATTTAAGAACATGCTCTCACATCTTTATTTCTCTCTCACTTCAGAAATACATACCGAATGATTGAGCAAGATGACTTTGACATTAACACCAGGCTACACACGATTGTTAGAGGGGAGGATGAGGCAGCTATGGTTGAGTCTGTAGGCCTGGCCCTCGTGAAGCTACCAGATGTCCTTAATCGCCTGAAGCCTGATATCATGATTGTCCATGGAGACAGGTTTGATGCTCTGGCACTGGCAACATCTGCTGCCTTGATGAACATCCGAATCCTTCACATTGAAGGTGGGGAAGTCAGCGGGACCATTGACGATTCCATTAGACACGCCATAACAAAACTGGCTCATTATCATGTGTGCTGCACCCGAAGCGCAGAGCAACACCTCATATCCATGTGTGAGGACCATGATCGCATCCTTCTGGCAGGCTGTCCTTCCTATGACAAACTTCTCTGTGCCAAGAACAAAGACTACATGAGCATCATTCGCATGTGGTTAGGTATGTATCAGACTTTTTCAGTCTTAATGGCTGTGTTTGTCAGTATTGGGTATGTTTTAGCCCTTCCAGAAACTATCGTGGATGGAATATTTCATTAGCAATCAGAAGGCTAAGTTTTTAGTTCGTAGATCTTACTTTATGGTATGACTTCACCTCTTGAGACTCACCTTTTCTGTAAAATAGGCTTAATGGATTGAATCTATGGTATGTTTATACAGTGGAATACTTTTAATCAGTTAGATGTAATGTGATAGGTGAATATTTAGTTAGAGATAGATCCTGACATAGCAAAAGGGAGGGGGGAAGCAAGATACAAAATTTATGTATAATATGCCATTTTTATGAAAACAGTAACATGGAAAGTTCAAGAAAGTATGTACACCAAATCATTTATAATATTTATTTCTGGTTAGTAGAATTGTGGGTGTTTTTGTTTTTATTTTCCTTTATTTTAGTTTTTAGTACAATGAAAAATGTGTTATTTTTATTTTTAATGTCTTTGTTACATGATTGTTGGAATATTCATATGAGATAATGAATGTTGAAAGCAGTTAGTAAGCCATAAATAAGTACTTATGAAAAAGGATTATGATGATGATGATTAAAAGCAAAAGTCATGCCCTGACCGGTTTTGTTCAGTGGATAGAGCACTGGCCTGCGGCCAGGTTCGATTCCGTTCAAGGGCATGTACCTTGGTCGCGGGCACATCCCCAGTGGGGGGTGTGCAGGAGGCAGCTGATCAATGTTTCTCTCTCTCTCATCGATGTTTCTAACTCTATCCCTCTCCCTTCCTCTTTGTAAAAAATCAATAAAATATATTTTTTAAAAAAGCAAAAGTCATAGTTTTACCACCAAAGTTTGTTATATCTGTAAATAAGCATTAAGGTCTGAAATCTTCACTGTTCATTGATTAGCCTCTTGGAATTACCTTTTGCTAATCAGAGGCAAAGAAAATAGGGTTACAAATAGAATTTCATTTGATTAATTTACAGAGTACTATCTAGAGAACAAATCAGAATTAATTATCTATTGAGGTACTTAGGGCTCTCCTTTTTAAAGCAGTAGAACTATTGAAAAATGAAGTTAATAATAGATGATTGTGTACTTAAAGTGATTGTGTATATTTTAAATCAAATCACATTAAAACAGGAAAGGGATCAGGCTTTCCTATTATAGAAGTTAATCCATTCTACATATTTCTTATTCTTGGACAGATTTGTAGTTACTAAGGAACCTGTTTAGAGAATGCTAGTGGAAGAAACCTGTCTCTTTAGTCTCTCCTTTTTGTATGCTTCTAAGCAAACATTCTTTCATTCTGCTCTGATTATATTGTTAGCTGTTTTATGTATTCTGACAAACTTTGGATTTTTGAAAAACTTGTTATGAATAGAAAATAATCCTTATAAAGCAGAATGTAGCAAGCTTGTACTTGTAGGGCTTAAAGTTCTATTTGGAACCACTTTAGCAGTTTATGAAAGATGACAAAAGAGCAAAACCTTGATTAAAAAACAACAACCCTGTGTGTTTTGGGATGGGGTGAATGGGAACAAGACAATGAGCCCAAGCCACCTATCCTGGCAATGATGCATTGTGCACACAATGTCTGTACCTGCTTCTTCTGATGTTTATCACTTCACTTACAGGGAAAAATAGGGTTGCAACTTTGTAACCAGAATATTAATAAATAACAGTCCTAATAAAAATATTAACTAAGTTAAAAAACATGTTAAATTACCAATATTGAAAGAAATGCCACAGTAAATCTGGAACTTGAACACAAAACAAAATGATGGTACCTTAATGGAAAGGGTTTTATGGAAGGGTTGAAGCTGCTGACTGAGTTCTGGGAATAAAGGCAGAGTGAGAATATCAGAAGTTGTGCGTTGAGAAGCTTTGCACAAAATGTGTTATTGCCAGAGATGAGTAGCTCCAGCTTATTGTCCTGTGTTTTCTTTTTCACTAGTTTTTGTTCTGTAGCTAACCTTTTATAAATAAACTAGCTCCAGATAGAGTCTTGAGTTACAAAATGAAATTTTGCATTATATGGTTATTTTCTATACAGTGCAGATGTTTTTTAATCACACTTAAAGGAGAAAATAAATGAGAAATGTAAGTTCTCTTGGGGTTAACTGCTGGAATTTTTCTTCATCTCCCACTTTCCCCTTAGCATTAAGTTGTAGCCATAAGTTATATGGAATGATCCTCTGCATGGGACCACAGAACCTCTCTAACATTTTCACTCTCAAAGTAAAATTGTCCCCCTCTCCCCCAGAAGTGTTCTCAAGACATGGGCACACTGAACCAAGAGAAAGAATGTGGGGTGAAGGGGTCCTCTCACAGGTGCTGTCTTCCTCCTAATAAAAATATTAGCAATATTGTGTACATTTACAGTAAGGTTCTTTGTATGTAGCCATGGAGAAACATGTATGAATAACTAAACTATACATTAAAGGCTGACATCATTCCTTTATTTACCAACCACAGATGAGATAATTCACATTATAGAAACGTGCATTATAGCAGGACCGACTTGTGCCTTATCTTTATCTCTTTCATTGTTGTTTCCCTCCCCATAGTTTGCTTTTATTTATTTTTATTGATTTCAGAGAGGAAGGGAGAGGGAGAAAAAGAAACATCAATGATGAGAGAGATACATTGATTGGCTGCCTCATACATGCCCCCTACTGGGGGTCGAGCTTGCAACTTGGGCATGTGCTCTGACTGAGAATTGAACCATGACCTCCTGGTTCATGTTGATGCTTAACCACTGAGCCATGTTGGTCCAGCTCTCCCCATAGTTTCTAAAGGTCCTGATCTATATCTAGTGAATTACTTAAATTTATATTGACCTCATCTTTCTAGACTGTTGATTCTGATAGATTCTTTTAGGCCTTTGGACACAAAAAAATTCTAGTTTGCACAACAATTTAATAATTATATTCCCCTAACCCTATTTTGGAACATAATATACGATCAATAATTTTTAAAATATAATTTGGGAACCTATAGTTTGTAAATCAGTTACTACTGAAGATTCTTAGTAAAAATTCTATTACCATTAAATCCTAAAAAATAATTGCTATTGTTTGAATTTTGAAACTAATAATATATAATGCATTATAAAATCATTAAAATTAATATCACAAAGAAATATACTCTCAAAAAATAAGAGCTCATTTGATGGGATAATAGGGGCTGTATTGATAAATGTTCTATGTTCTTTGGCATAGCACTGTCCATGTGGCCCATTTACACTTTTAAATCTTTGCTGCGGAACTCTCCCTGGGATCCCAGCATTGGGATAAGTGAAGCCATTCTAATCCTTTGAACAGAGTTAGAAATATTTGCCATTTGTTGAATCTGCTGGGTGATGGTATGAGGAAGTTCCTATATATTATATGAAATATATTTAATGCTCATTCAATCTCTGAATGTCCTGATTTGCAACATATTATTATTCATTGATATTGCTGATAATTCATTAAAGACATTAGTTTGAAATTGGGAAGATTACAGTTGTCTAATGCTTTGGAATATTTTGGACTTGAAACATTGAATTCTAGTTAGTGTCTTCTATTTAAAGTCATATATTTTGTTTGTGGTAGCAAGCACCTTTGTAAAATGTTAAGTTTGTCGAATCCTTGGACTTTTTGCCATAAATTTTTATCATTTAAACCCAGTTTGGATGACTGGCTTAAAATGTAATTTTAAGCAAAATTTCCTTATTTGTAAAAGCACAAACTGGGATCTGCCTTTTGGAATTTTCTTCTTCCTCCTTTGAGATTCTTTTTTTTTTTTTTTTGAGATTCTTAACTAATGAAGCAATGTGGTTTGATTTTTCTTTAAACAGGTGATGATGTAAAACCTAAAGATTACATTGTTGCTCTACAACACCCCGTGACCACTGACATTAAGCATTCCATTAAAATGTTTGAGTTAACATTGGATGCACTTATCTCATTTAACAAGCGGACCCTAGTTCTGTTTCCAAATATTGATGCAGGTAATTGGACTTAAAAATGAAAGTATGCAACCTACCTTTCCAGTTGTATGTTTCTGTTATGTCTTCTTTTGACTGTCCTTTCTGTCTTGCTCATTTTATATTGAAGGCTGCTGTGTGCTGAAATGCATTCCAGTGTTCAAAGGACCACCAATTTTGTAGTATTTTGAAGAGATTGTGATGTTTTTGTAAAGTCTAGTAGAAACTTAATACTAAAAAAAAGAAAAACCTCCCTAATCTTCATTCTAGTTTTATATTAAATCTCTTCCCTCCAGTTTATACCAGTGAGAACATGCAATAGCAAAGAGACAAACCTTAGAAGTTGAAAGAGTGTCTTTATTAAAGTAGTGATTCCACTGACCACAGTAAAATAGCCATATTATTATTTCTTCTCTCTTTTTTTTAATATATTTTATTGATTTTTCACAGAGAGGAAGGGAGAGGGATAGAGAGTTAGAAACATCGATGAGAGAGATACATTGATCAGCTGCTTCCTGCACGCCCCCCACTGGGGATGTGCCCACAACTAAGGTAACTAAGGTTACCTTGACCAGAATCAAATCCGGGACCCTTCAGTCCATAGGCCGACGGTCAATCCACTGAGCCAAACTGGTCAGGGCTCTTTGTTATATTAACTGTACCTTAAAATAATCTTGAGCTTAAACAATTTAGCTCTAGAGTCCCCAGTGGATCCTCAAGCCTGACCTGATTGATCACCTACCAGTGGATGGTACTGTAGGCTTTGGTGCTAGTGAGACCTTAACCATGTTAATGGGGATATGAGATATGGATGAGAAGTGCCAGAGCAGGGCTTGACACTAAGAAATTTTCAAATATTATTAGCTGACACCACTCATTGCTGAGCTGTTAGGCACCTTGCGGAAAAGGAGGCAGGACTGTTTTCTGCAATGCCAAGATGTCATAATCTCCCTCTGAAAGGATCCTTGTCTTAGTGGTAATTGAAAAACAAAAAAACAAAAACCCACAACCCCGATTTTGTCCAGGTAATTTAACAATATTTCCGAAACCTTAATATTTCTTCTTTTATAATCCTTTAAACTTATGTATCAATATTTGTAATGTAATTATATATCTCTCTTGTTTAATGTTCATTGCCAATTGTGTTTTGTTTGTAATATACTTTCCTGATTATATATACCTTAAATTAGAAATATTTTTCCCCTCTGAAAGTAAAGGGTCCCAGGAATGCCTAAATCATGCCTACCACTCCCATTTCCTTCTCACAGAGTTTTTGATAAAATATACACACGGAACAATAGGGAAATAAGAATTAAGGCATCACTTTCTCATTATCTGTTCCATAATGTAGAACCCTCTGGAAAACACGATTGGTACCTGTAATCTAGGCTAAAGGCCAAAAAAAGCCTTCAACTGAGCCCACATTTGAATCTTGGAATAGTAGCACCTTCTGGCATTCTGCAATTATAGGTGTGGTTGGGCTTGTGCTAAAGAGGAGACCCTGACTCTATTATCTCACTACACAAAGAAAGTTAATATGAGAGAGAACACTGCATTCCCAGCTTTTGTTAAATCAGTGGCTACTGCCCACTGGGGAATGCAGTGTAGTTTCTGTCCTGCCTTCTAACCAACCAGATTAGCAACTTTGCCTCCCTTGGTAGCTAGGAAAGGGTGAGTAGAGAGGCCTCTCCCTCATGTATCTGTAACATTTTTTTTTTAATCACACATCCTATATAATAAAGAGATAATATGCATATGGTCATCATGCCATAACGGCTCAGACACTCAATACTGGAAAGAGAGGAATGGGGACCAGCCAGGCACAAATGAGCTCGCGAGAGAGGAATGGGGATCAGCCAGGCTGCAGCCTGAGAGAGGGACAGGCCGCCCGCCCTGCGGTTCCAGTCACCAGCAGCTAGGGCTGCAGCCTAGGAGGGACAAGCCTCCTGCCCTGTGGTCCTGGGCGCCAGCGGCTAGGGCTGCGGCCTGGGAGAGGAACAAGCTGCACGCCCTGTGGTCCCAGGTGCCCGTGACTGCGGCCGGCCCAGGCAAAGCCAGCCCGGGTCCTGGGTGTGGGGTGAGGCAGAGGCAGTTAGGGGCAATCAGGCAAGCAGGGAAGCAGTTAGGGGCGATCAGGCCGGTAGGGGATCAGTTAGGGATGATCAGGTAGGCAGAGGTGGTTAGGGGTGATCAGGAAGACAGGCAGGTGAGCAGTTAAGAGCCAGCAGTACTGGATTGCAAGAGGCAGTTGGACATCCCCCGAGGGGTCCCAGATTGGAGATGGTGCAGTCTGGGCTGGGGGACTCCTCCCATTCATGAATTTCTTGCACTGGCCCTCTAGTTTAAAATAAGGTATCAGCCACAGTAGGAGAATCTATCTGTATTTTCTTGGAGCTTAGTCCACATAAATGGGAGAACTATCCCACTGAGCTGTTGTCAGCTTGATGGGTGGAGCCTGAGATCTTTCCATTTAGGAACAACCAACTTCAGAGATAGAAACTAATAGCCTGTCTTGAGCCTCTTAATTATTGTTTAAGGTAAAGACTTTTACTGGGACATTTATAAAAGATAATTTGCTTTGCTACATGCTGTTTGAAAAGTCCAAACTGTTGCTATTTAAAGTTTCTAGATGAGTTGAAGCAGAGAGCTAACCAGACAACTAGTTATTCATCACTCATGAAAAGTTCAACAATTAAAATGACTATTTCCCAGAAGAAAAAAAAGAAAGAAAGAAAAAGAATACAATGACTATTTCCTGAATAACCGTTATGAGTATTTATGAGAATATTTCTTTAAGTGGGGTTATACTTGCCAATGAAGATTGTTTCTCTCATAAAGCATGTAATAGTTGTTTCTTTTCATTGTCACAGGGAGCAAAGAGATGGTTCGAGTGATGCGGAAGAAGGGCATCGAGCATCATCCCAATTTTCGTGCAGTTAAACATGTCCCATTTGAACAGTTCATACAGTTGGTTGCCCACGCTGGTTGTATGATTGGGAACAGCAGTTGTGGGGTACGAGAGGTTGGAGCTTTTGGAACACCTGTGATCAATCTAGGAACACGGCAGATCGGAAGAGAAACAGGTATCTACCTTTGCTTATGTTTCAGCTGACTATACTTAATAGATATATATGAATTATTACAAAATGTATGATGACATACATTTTTATCAATGAGTGAATGAAGTTAATGGCCAAATGTAGCTTAAAATCTACATACAGCACACTGTGATTACCAAACTTTTTAAGGCTCTACTTACATTTTTATTGTCTTTGTTTTAAAATATATATATTGAATTCAGAGAGGAAGGGTGAGAGAGGGATATCTAATCTAATAAAAGAGTAATATGCAAATTAACCCTCACTCCATTAGGCTCACAAACCACACCCACCAACCAGTCAGGAGCAAATATGCAAATTAATTCAACTAAGATGGCAGTGGCCACAGAGCTGGAGTTGCCCCAGGCAATGAAGGAAGCCAGAGCCCTGCGGGCCCTGAGCTCTACTCAAGGCTACAAAGTTTCAATTATAGAAGATAAACCCCAGAGGCAACCCAGGCTTCGAGGGGTGTGGGAGACCAAGGCAACAAACTTTCAATTATAGAAATTAAATAAATCCCAGATACCTGCTTCCAGCCAGGCACCCCAGTAGGGACCCGAACCCTGAAGGGGCTGTGGGCAGCCTGAAACGGCCCTCTGCCCCTCACCCAGGCTGGCCAGGCACCCCAGTAGGGACCTGAACCCTGAAGGGGCTGTGGGGCAGCCAGAAATGGCCATCAGCCCCTCACCCAGGCTGGCCAGGCATGCCAGCAGGTGGACATCCCCTGAGGGGTCCCAGACTGTAAGAGGGCACAGGCCAGGCTGAGGGACCCCCCCCCCACCCAAGTGCACAAATTTTGTGCACCGGTCCTCTAGTCTAATCTAGTAAAAGAATAATATTGAAATTGACCGTTTCTACGGGATGCCTAAGCCATGCCCACCAGTCAGTCAGAGCGGCTGTATGGAAATTAACCCAGCCAAGATGGAGGCTGGCAGTCACAGAGCTGGAGTAAATAGGCAGCTTCCCTTGCACCAGGAGTAAACTGTCTCTGCCTAGGCTGGCTGGGCTCCTCTGTGCTCAAGGCAACAACATAGTTGTAACATTGTCTTTATAGACAATTATAGCAGGCCTGGGCCCGACTACTAAGGCAACATTCTTTCAATTATAGAAGCCATGAGCTGAAGCAGACAGGAGGCTTCGTTACCTGCCTAGGCCTCGGCTTAAAGGAACATTGTATCTATTATAGAAGATAAATAAACCCCAGAAACCTGCTTCCAGCCAGCCTTGTTGGGACATTGGGTCAGTGGGAGCTGTGGGCAGCCTGAAAGCCTGAAAACAGCCCTCAGCCCATCACCCGGGCTGGCCAAACCCCAGTGAGGTGAGGGTTCCCACTGGGGGGCTTGGCCAGCCTGCAAACAGCCATCAGCCCCTCACTCAGGCTGGCCAGGTACCCCAGTAGGGACCCAAAACCTGAAGGGACTGTGGGCAGCCTGAAAACGGCCCTCAGGCCCACACCCAGGCTGGCCACACCCCAATGGGGTGAGGGTCCACACTGGGGAGCTTGGCCAGCCTGCAAACAGCCATCCAGCCCCTCACCCAGCTGCCCAGGCACTCCAGTAGGGACCCAGAACCTGAAGGGGCTGTGGGCAGCCTGAAAACGGCCCTCAGCCCGTCACCCAGGCTGACCAGACACGCCAGCAGGTGGACATCCCCAGAGGGGTCCCAGAGTGCGAGAGGGCACAGGCCGGGCTGAGGGACCTCCCGAGTGCACAAATTTTTGTGCACCGGGCCCCTAGTATATATATAAGCCTAAGTGACTGTTATGACTGAATAACCAGTCAACCAGTTGCTATGACATCAATGACCACCTGGGAGGAGCTGCCTTCTGGTGGTCAGTGTGCTCCCAGAGCCAACTTCCCATGGCCCCTCCCCCCGGCCAGCCCCCAATAGGCCTCGATTGCTGGCCACTGTGGGGCCCCACCTGTGCTTGAGTTTGTGCACTGGGCCTCTAGTAGAAATATAAACATCAATGATGAGAATATCATTGATCAGATGCCTCTTGCACACCCCACATTGGGGATCAAGCCCACAACCTAGGCATGTGCCCTGACTGGGAATCGAGCCATGATCTCCTGGTTCATAGGTCAACACTCAAACATTGAGCCATGCTGGCTTGACTTTATTGTCTTTGTAATATCAGTTAGAGCTAAGAGTTTCTTAGTTAATTGTGGTCTTTGATGGCTGTGTTGAAGGGAGAATGTGTTACCAGTATATGAATGCTAGTCTTTCATTTTCTGGGGCTAGTAGAGTCCCTTTAGTCAGTACTTCAGACTAAATGGCAATTCTACATAAGATGCCTCCTTAAAACTAAAGTGTAAGTAGGATGATTAATGAATTTGCTAAATGGTCTTATCCTATCATTAACCATTTGTACGCCATAAGCATCTGTAGACACAGTGGCAGACCTTTCTTAACTAAATTCAAAATATCGTGACAGTTAACTGGTTAACATTACTCTGAGTTCTGATACTGTACATGCAAATATATTTCTATAGCTAATAGAAAAAATATATGTAGTTCATAGAAAAAGAATTGGACTAGAATCAAGGACATTAGTCCCAACTCGTTTTCCCATTCTTCATAATTGGCACTCTAACTCTGTATTATCTTCTATTTTTTTGGCCTTTTTTGTATGTTTATTTGTAAAGCATTCTTAACCTATATATACCGAGAAGTTTTTTTTAATTTTTAAAATTTAATTTTTATTTAAATTCTCATTGTTAAAGCATTATTCCGCATTATCTTTTGACCTTCCTTTTCATTCCCAAAGTATTCACAGGGAAAAATGAAGCCACCAGATGAAAATTCTTTCAACTTCATTAATTCATTCATTAAGAAAACATTTAATAAGCACCTACTATGTGTTAGGCATTGGGATTCATTAGTAAACTAGTCTAAAATGGGTTGTGTTCTCATGTAACTTCCATTCTAGTGGGAAGATAGATGATAGACCAAAAAAATAAACATAAATTCAGCTGTGTGCTGTCCAGATTATAACAAAAGGTAATGTGTGAGCTACATTAGATGAGATAAGGGAAGGCCTTGTTTAGGAAATGACACTTAAGCTGAGATATGAATGACAAGGAATTAGCTATATGAGGATCAGGGAGAAGAGGAAAACCCTACTATGAAGACCCTAAGATAGGAATAAGGTTAATGTACCTGAGAAAGATGGGCCAGGGTGGCTGTAGAGTACTGGGCAAGAAGAGTGGATACAAGATGATGTTACAGAAGGAGGAAGACCTAAGTCAGGGTAAATAACTCGGATTTTTTTCTAAGTATGATAGGAAGCCATTTAAGAGAGATGACAATATTTCTTTCATTTTGGAAAAATCATCTGGCTGCTATATGGAGAGTGGAATGTGGCGAGTGGGGCACGAGTGGAAGCAGGGAGACCAGTTAACATGCCAAAACCTCAAATATCTTAAAACAATAAGAATACCTCTTCCTTGACCTCATACTTCTCACTAGCCACCACCCTTCTACTCTTCTCTTCTTAGCCAAGTTTATTGAAAACATGGCGTTTCCACTAATTTACTCCTTCATGTTGGCCAGAAACTACATGGAGAGAAGGTGACTGCGTGAACACTGATGGCTAATTGACTAACTGACCAACTTGGCCTGACCAGCTGATTGAACAACTGGCTAAGTAGATAGGAGGGAGGGAAGACTGAAAGAGTGGACATGCTAGATGACTAGATAAATGACTTGTGGATTTCTAGATTAACCCACCTTATTTATTTCAAGAAACATGCAAAAATTGGATGGATTTTATTTGGGAACTAGGAGCCTGGTGCACAATAATTTTGCACTTGGGGGCGGCGGGGTCCCTCAGCCTGGCCTGTGCCCTCTCACAGTCTGGGACCCCTCAGGGGATGTCCATCTGCTGGCATGCCTGGCCAGCTTGGGTGAGGGGCTGATGGCAGTTTGCAGGCTGGCCAAGTCCTCCCTACCTGCACCGCCCATCCTGCTGCCCACCACCCACCCTGCCCCACCCACCCCTTGGCCTGCCACCTGCCCACCCACCCTGCTGCCCCCCCGCCCACCCTGCCTTCGTGGCTGCCGGCCTCCATCTTGGCTGAGTTAATTTGCATACAGCTGCTCTGATTAGCTGGTGGGCATGGCTTGGTTGGTGGGCGTGGCTTAGGCATCCCGGAGAGATGGTTAATTTCAATATTACTCTTTTATTAGAGTAGATGAAGGACCCTAGTGCCCTTAAGTATTTGATACATGTATATTTTTGCTGAGAGAGCTTTAGGAGATAACCAGTAGAAAAGTTGATGTCCCTCTAAAAGAAGAAAACTGATTTGAGCCCTCTGGGTCTGAGGGATAACTATGAGGATAACATACACTAATGCCTTTATTCTGTGGCTATTCCTGCTTCTGAATCATCGTACTGTGTCTGTCCCTGGGTTTCCATAGGGGAGAATGTTCTTCACGTCCGGGATGCTGATACCCAAGACAAGATACTGCAAGCCCTGCACCTGCAGTTTGGTAAACAGTACCCGTGGTGAGTACACTCCTGCTTTTCTAAAGTGACTTGAAGGGGGAGGTGCCTGGGCTCCATTTCCAAACTGTGGTCACTGTTTAGTCACCCAAACAGAGCTCACTCTCCATCCCTAGGATCCCTAGCTGGGGCGAGACAGAGCTTCCTAATATACCCCTATTACTGTACAGGATTCTGATGGAGAATAATTTTATTTGTCTCAGTTAGTTAACATGGCTAGGAAATACTTCTTTAGCTTACTTTCAATTTCCGTAAGTAATATAAAGCAATATAACTGATTTTCTTTTAAAATAGTGTAGTTTAGCCTGGCCGGTGTGGCTCAGCAGTTGAGCGTCAATCAAGAGGTCGCCGGTTTGATTCAATTCAATTCGATTCCAGGTCAGGACACATGCTGGGTTTCAATTCCCAGTAGGGGGCATGAAGGAGGCAGCCAATCAATGTTCTTCTCTTGTACATGTTTCTGTCTCTTTCCCTTCCTCTCATTCTAAAAATCAGTAAAAACATATTTAAAATAAAAATAATCTAGTTCTGCCCTGACTGGTTTGGCTCAGTGGATAGACCATCAGCCTGTGGACTCAAGGGTCCTGGGTTCAGTTCTGGTCAAGGGCACATGCCTGGGTTGCGGGCTCGATCCCCAGTAGGGGGCGTGCAGGAGGCAGCCAATCAATGATTCTCATTGATGTTTCTATCTCTCTTTCCCTCTCCCTTTCTCTCTGAAATCAATAAGTATATATTTTTTTAAAAAGTAAAAAATAAAAAGAAATAATCTAGTTCACCCTGAAGGTACAAGTAAAAATAAAAAAAGTTTGGTTCAGCATTTTAATTTACATTGCCCTCCTTTCTGTTTCAAATTAATGAGTTGTCCCATGTATTTGAATGTTTTTTTTCCTGAAAATAACTTTTCCCCATGAAGGTAAAGATAAAAACTAAAAAATTCATTGTCACAAATTGTTATATTCTGATATTGCCTTAACAAAACGAATTTTTCTTTGATAATATAGGTATTTTTTAATGGTATCTCAGGCTGGAAATAGTTGTATTTCAATCAACAATGGAATTCAACATTGCATTGGTGACATGTGCTTAATTACTGTGTTGCTAAAGAGATCCATTTGTTGTTATTTAAAAAAAAAATACAAATTTTATTATCTAAAGTCTGAGATTCCATTAATATGTCTTCGATATAATTTAGCATGCATGAGAGAAGCATATAATTAGACTTTTTGGATATTGCAGCTCAAAGATATATGGGGATGGAAATGCTGTCCCAAGGATTTTGAAGTTTCTCAAATCTATTGATCTTCAAGAGCCACTACAAAAGAAATTCTGCTTTCCTCCTGTGAAGGACAATATCTCTCAAGACATTGACCATATTCTGGAAACTCTGAGTGCCTTGGCTGTTGATCTCGGCGGGACAAACCTCCGAGTTGCAATAGTCAGCATGAAGGTAAAAGTACTCCTAAGATCATGTGAGTAATTGATTTTTAAAAAGTATGGTTGAAAGGTAAGACTAGAAGCATACATGAAAGCTTATAATCATTTGCCCACAGTACTGACTTTTTAAAAAAATATTTTTATTGATTTCAGAGAGGAAGGGGGAAAGAGAGAGAAAGATAGAAACATCAACGATGAGAGAGAATCATTGATTGGCTGTCTCCTGCACGCTCTCCACTGGGGACCGAGCCCGCAACCCAGGCATGTGCCCTTGATTGGAATCGAATCAGGGACCCTTGAGTCCCCAGGCTGATGCTCTATTCACTGAGCCAAAACAGCTAGGGCAGTATTGACTTTTTGGATACATTACCGAATTTGTCATTATTTTACTAATCATTAACATTCAAAGAAGTAAAATTCTTGGGTAAGCCAAGTTAGGAGACTGAAGTTGACAATGGGAGACCACTTCAGCCCCAGACATGTCTTTTGCCACCCAGAAGATCTGAAATTCTGTATTTGGTTAATACCTTGGATTAGGGTGTCTGCAAATGTGACAGGAATGGTATCTCTAGAATATGATTTTGGTTAAGTATAGCATACCCTCACTGCCCTAACCAAACCATCATCACAGTGTTGACAGAGGTTGAAAGAGACTTCACAAAAACACTAAATTGTCTGTGTTAAAAGATCTCTGATGATTTAACAAGGAAGAATAAACATACAGAAAAATATTTGTTTGAAATATTGTTGATATATAAAGTTTCAGGAGTTTATTAGAAATAGCAAAGATTTTTAAACACAAAGTTGTTTAGGTCAGTAAAGAAAAACAAAATATGATTTTCTCAAGAGAAGCCGAAAGCCTCCTTTATTAATACTCTTTATAAAGTTCCAATAAGAGAATATTTTCTTAACATGAAGATAATAATATATTCTACATCAGTGGGCAACACCAACACCCTTTGTCATGGTGAAATTCTAGAGGCATTATTACTGCAGTCAAGAGGAAAAGAAGGATGTTTCTGTAACATTATTGAACATTATTCTGGAAATTATGAAGGGAATAAAACATGGAACAAACTGCAAAAATGGAGAATGTGGATAGGATAAAACAAAAATGTTATTTATAGGCAGTGTGAATAAACCTTACATAATAAGACAACTGAGTAAAATGGCTAGATGTGATAAATATATAAATATCAATAACTTTCTACTTATATGAAATTGAAGGCAAAGATTTTAGTTCTCCTTTAGGTAAGTGAGTGTTTCTCAACCCTGATTGCACAATAACATTATCTGGAACCTTTAAAAAATATATAAATACGTAGCCCCCCTGCCCCTGCCCTCAGAATAATTAAATTAAAATCTCTGGAAGTGGCCCTGACCGATTTGGCTCAGTGGATAGAGCGTCGGCCTAGGGACTGAAGGGTCCTGGGTTTGATTCCAGTCAAGGGCATGTACCTTGGATGCGGGCACATCCCCAGTGGGGGATGTGCAGGAGGCAGCTAATCGATGTTTCTCTCTCATCGATGTTTCTAACTCTCTATCCCTCTCCCTTCCTCTCTGTGAAAAATCAATAAAATGTATTTTAAAAAACACCTCTGGAGGTGGAGGCCAGGCATCACTATTTGTTCTAAGCTGCCTAGGGGATTCTGAGCACAGTGAAAGTGAGAATCACAACTTTAGGTTTTATGGCAATCACTAGTGGCCTGGTGCACAAATTCATGCACATTGAAAGGAAATTAATTAGAAGAAATATTTTAATATTGCTGTTCGCCCTTTCTCTATAATAGAAGTGTCAACCAAATGACAATGACAGATGTGTAATTGGCACTAGCGAGAGCTTTATATGTATGGCGCATGCACGAGTCAACTTATAGATATAGAACAAATTTGCTTAATTAGGCCTGCTTTCTGATATAGCTCAATTTTTTCTAGCCCAGTGAAGCACCCCAACTTCTCTTTCAGGTAATTGTCAGGAACACAGCAGTAAATACCAATTTGAAACAGATTGTAGATCACACAGGGAGAACAAAGGATAAAATATTTAACTGCAGCAGTATTTTACTATATTCTGCACAGTAAGAAAACCTGAAGTCATTTTCAAGGTCCACCATTTCTTCTTTTCAGTCGGGTCAAGTTTCTAAGCTTTCTAAATCTCTATTTTCTGGCCAATGAAAAGAAAATAGGATTCCACCGAGTCTCCTATCTACCTACTCCAGGACTTTTGTGAGGATCAAATGAGTTGAGGCACAGAAAATGCTTCATAGACATTTGGTTACAGTGTGAAATGTTTCCATTTGGCTATAAAGCAAGTCATGTTCCTGGGCTGAAGAAACTCCAAGGACGCTAGTTGCTAGGGAAAGGAAGCTGGGCATTGCTACATGATGTCATTACCTGGATGGTCGGACATTTAGCATATTAGCCTTTTATATATATAGATTTATATCCACTCTAACCTTCATAAATGTATAAAAATCCATTAACAACAGAAAAGTGAAAAAAGAGATCTTAGAGTATCACAACACAATCTTCTAAGAATAATCCAAACCAGACAACTGTGTGATCTGTATAAAGAAAATTATAAAACTTTACTGTAAAATGTAAAGACTTTAGAAATATCCTGGTTGGGAATGCTGAGTATTTTTAAAATGTCAGCACTTTTAAAACTGACTTATAAATTTAACATAATCATAGTTAACATTTAAATGAAAATTTAAAAAATATTTTTCCATTATAAGTTTATTTTTTATTTTTAAATATATTACTTATTTAGCTTTAAGTATATTTTTATTGATTTCAGAGAGGGAGAGGGAGAGAGAGATTGAAACATTAATGATGAGAGAGAATCATTGATTTGCTGCCTCCTGCACACTTGCCACTGGGGATCGAGCCCACAACGCAGGCATATGCTCTTGACCAGAATTGAACCTGGGACCCTTCAGTCCACAGGCCAGTGCTCCTCCATCTGCTGAGCCAAACCGGATAGGGCTAAATGAAATTTTTTAAAGTGTAACATCATTATTCTGAAATTTACTTAAAATAATGCCCAAGTGAGAATAAAGAAAGTTTAAAAACAAGAATAATAAGGAGGGACTATCCTTGATGGTATTAAAGCAAATGAGAAAACACAGTAATTTAAACATCATGGTACCATACCATTACTGGCTTCAGTTATGGGAGATGATTAAAACTTAAGTACTTAAGGATATTTACTTAGTTGCCTCAGTATGTAAGCAAAGAAAATTTATCAACCTGAAAAAGTAAAATATGACCTTTTAAAAAGATTATGATTAGCCAACATTGACTTCATGCTTAAGAGAGGGGCCCACCCAGGCTGGTGTGGCTCAGTGGTTGAGTGTCAACCCATGAACTAGAAGGTCATGGTTTGATTTCCAGTTAGGACACCTGCCCATGTTTCAGGCTTGAATCTTGGTGGGGTCGTGCAGGATGCATCCTATTGATGATTATCTTACATCATTGATGTTTCTCTCTCCTTCACCCTTCCTCTCTGAAATCAATTTTTAAAAAATTAAAAAGAGCCCTGACCGGTTTGGCTCAGTGGATAGAGCGTTGGCCTGCGGACTCAAGGGTCCCAGGTTCGATTCCAGACAAGGGCATGTACCTTGGTTGTGGGCACATCCCAGCAGGGAGGGTGCAGGAGGCAGCTGAACGATGTTTCTAAATCTCTGTCCCTCTCTCTTCCTCTCTGTAAAAAAATCAATAAAATATATATAAAAAAAGAAAGAAAAAAAAAGAGACGGGTGGGGGGGCGGCGGTCATCTGGTTGGCTCTGGAGTTGTCATTACTTCAACAGTCATATCCCAGACTTACTTCCCAGAAAACGACTTTGGTGTGTCCAGGGCTGGCCCAGGCCAAACAGTGGCTCCCTTCTAAGGCGGCCATCGAAATCTGTAGAGCTGTCCTATGGCGCTGTCTGCTACATCATGAAAAAGGACAAAAGATTCGCTGGGTATGCTCTTCAGTGAAGACCAGTGAGACAGAAGGTGTTATTTTTTTCTCTTTTAGGGTGAAATAGTTAAGAAGTATACTCAGTTCAATCCTAAAACCTATGAAGAGAGGATTAATTTAATCTTACAGATGTGTGTAGAAGCTGCAGCAGAAGCTGTAAAACTGAACTGCAGAATTTTGGGCATAGGTAAGATTGTGAATTACATGTCCAAGAAATGTTCATTTTAATGTACATACTTACTGAGTCCTGCTGCATGACCGAACACCAAGTCCCTGTCTATATAAGGCTGCAGGCCCTGTCTGTGGCCACCAACCAACATTATGGGAAAAGCATTGTTAATACTGTAGATCTGAGAACTATAGATTTGGCTCAGGACTGTTCGTCATTTCTTTGCAGTCCTTGGTAATATTTGTTTTAGGATATGTTGGGTGAATTAATTTGTGTTCCATGCCCAGAAAGTTGGCACAATTTTCTAAGGCTGCTAATTAGTTGCTTTGCCTGTGTTTGTGTTTGTGGAGGTCAGGTATTTCCACAGGCGGCCGTGTGAATCCTCGGGAAGGAGTTGTGCTTCATTCAACCAAACTGATCCAAGAATGGAACTCTGTGGACCTCAGGACTCCCCTGTCTGATACTTTGCATCTCCCCGTGTGGGTAGACAATGATGGCAACTGTGCCGCCATGGCGGAAAGGAAATTTGGCCAAGGAAAGGGCCTGGAAAACTTTGTGACATTTATTACAGGCACAGGTAAGAGTAGGGGATGGTTGCTTCAGGAGCTAGCGTGTGTGTTGGGGCGCACCTTTAATCCAGCCAGGCAGTTTGCAGCTTGCTTGAGTAGGGCCTGAAAGTGAGCCACACAGGAGAACTGAGGGGTCTGCTCAGGTCATCTCTGAGCATGGATGTGGCCTGCTAAAATCTCAGGCGCTTGTCAGAGCTATTCAAACCCCTTACTCCCCAAAGCTTCTCATTCCCCAGCTTTTCCTCCTAAGTGTGTTTGGTTAGTATATTGTTTGCCCCAGTTACCCAGTTCCCTAAGCAGCAAAGAACAAGTATATTTTGCCTTTAAATGTGTTTGACAAATGCCCCTTGCACAGCCCCCTGGGCCCTGGAGAGTTCTGAGGTAGGTGAGATAAAGGAAAGCCCTTTGAGCTGGTCAAAGCAAACCACCACAATTCTTTAAGAATAAGGTTTGTTCAGCTTCCTCTAGTCCTGCCATCTGTACTGGGAACATAGCTGCTTTTCAAGGCCACTGCCAACTCGTGTGTGAATGTGTTGCGGGGAGTGTGCGGGAGTAGGCTGAGGGATTAATGGGACCAGAAAATGCCAAGAAGCTCTTACTAATATTCAGATAAAGCATTCCCCTGGTTGTTGCAAACTTTTGTTTAGTTTCCAGAGTTCCAAAAAAGTTCCCAGTTTAGTCATTGCTTTAGTGGAGGGATGCACTTTTGGAGTTTCCTATTCTGCCATTTTTGCTGATGTCCCAATTTGTTTTTTAAATGAGGAAGCCTCAGCTAATACATGGTCTAGCCAGCATTTGATCCTAGATATGCCTAACTTCAACACTTGTGTGTTCTTAAACTCTACATTATATTACCTCCCTTTAAGCTCATATACTTCTCTTAGTCTTGAACACAGTGTCACAAGTCTGGCTATCATTTCCTAGCACAGAGCAGTTAATAAGCTGCAAATGAGAGGGATGGGCATTGAAGAATAGGTACCACCAGAAGTAATAGATGGCGGGAAAACTAAAAAGCAGAGCCTGCTAAGGCAGAATGGCCTTTACTCCTCAGTAACTCCCAAATTCCATAAGACAATCACTGATATTCATAATTCCTGAATCAAACATTTTTAGACACAGTATTAAGAGGAGGCAAAATCATATTCTGTTTAAGAAAGCAGGAGGTATTTAATACCTTAGAAAGATTGTCTGCCCCCAAAGCAGGGTCTGAGACAAGGATTTAGGTGTGGGTATTTTATTTTGGCAGTGATCCCGAGAAGCAGGAGTGAGGAAGCGGGAAGAGAGTAGGAGAGTCATTAGAGGAGACATGATCAAAGTTAGTTTTAAGGGCAGTGGGGGCTGAAATCTACTGGAACCTCCCCAAAAGCCTGCAGCATACCATCCAGAATTGTCCACTTGGATCTGCTGGCTCCTGCCTTGCCTTGGTTGAGGGTTGCCTCTGGGCACTGTGCTTATTACATGGTTGCCTGAGTTCTTCAGTGTTGGAGAAAGCCTTGGGGAGAAGAGTAGACAGTGTGTACTTGAGGTGGTCTGTCATCACAAGGTGAGTCAAGCAGATGCAACACAGGGTATCAGGATCTGCTAAAATTATTTCCATTCAAGATGATTCCAAATAAAGTTTCAGTACTTAGTAAGTTTTCAGCTACTAGGAAAGTAGGCACTGTATAGAACCTCACGTTCCAAAGCGTTCCATAACAGATGAGGCATTGCCATATCAGTTTTCTGTCTCAAAGGAAGAGCCACCTCAACGATTGCTGTCTCTCTGTAGGAATCGGCGGGGGAATCATCCATCAGCACGAATTGATCCATGGAAGTTCCTTCTGTGCTGCAGAACTTGGCCACCTTGTTGTGTCTTTAGATGGGCCTGATTGTTCCTGTGGAAGCCATGGGTGCATTGAAGCATATGCCTCTGGAATGGCCTTGCAGAAGGAAGCAAAAAAGCTACATGATGGTTGGTTTCTTCTGAGGGATTAAATAGCCAAATGGTAGAAAAATACTTCAAAGTAGGTATTCCAAAGGGGGCTGGACACTGAAACCAGAGCTTTTAACCTTTTCCCTTCCTAGAATACGAGCGGGGCTCTCTCATACTGAAGCTCCAAAGCTTCCTAGTCCTGACCCATGTCAACACTCTGCCTCTGCGGGGGTGGAGGTGGACAGGGGTCCTGAGCTCCAGGGGAGTGGGGAAGATGTCTTTCATTTTTTTAAAAAAAATATATTTTTTTTATTGACTTCAGAGAGGAAGGGAGAAGGAGAGAGAAATAGAAACATCAATGATGAGAATCATTGATTGGCTGCCTCCTGCACAACCCCTACTGGGGATTGAGTCTGCAACCTTGGCATGTGCCCTGACCAGAATCAAACCTGGGACTCTTCAGTCCTTAGGCCAACGCTCTATCCACTGTGCCAAACCCGCTAGGGCTGTCTTTCATTTTTGTTTTCTAAGCCCCTAGCACAGGGGCTTAATACACATCTTAATGAAGAATTAAATGGAGGAACATATTTTAGTTTCTGAATTCTAAAAGGTCTATTTGAACTAATGCTGTTTCTAGATGTTATAAAAGTCAGGATGGTTTCCATTCTAATGCAAGAGGGAGTCATTTAATATCATAATATGGTGTCTTAGGTGCAGAGAGAATGATGGCCAAGAAATGTAGATGCATAGAAGGACACCAGCGTTCCCTCCCACCTTCTCCATACAGTGAAGGGAGTGTTAGGGTCCTGTCCTGAGAGGTTGAGAGTCAGAGGGTAAATAGCACTAATGAGGCAAGTCTGAACGGGCACGGGAACATTTCCAAGCTTGGGAGACAGTGATGTTACCTAAAGGCAGAGTATCACATAGTAAGAGGTAAGCCAGAACCAGTAGCTAATGGAGAAGCCACTGAAAAATTTTAGGGAAAAGATACAGTCAGATCTGAATTTTAGATTCCTCACTGAATTGTAAATTTTTGTTTCCTGGGAGGAAAATGGTAGTTGAATAAAGGATAGCTTTAAATGGGGCAGTTCTAGCCCTGCCCGGTTTGGCTCAGTGGCTAGAGCGTTGGCCTGCAGACTCAAGGGCCCCAGCGTTGATTCCGGTCAAAGGCATGTACCTTGGTCGCGGGCACATCCCCAATGGGGAGTGTGCAGGAGGCAGCTGATCGATGTTTCTCTCTCATCGATGTTTCTAACTCTTATCCCTCTCCCTTCCTCTCTGTAAAAAATCAATAAAATATGTTTAAAAAAAAACAACTACTTATAAATGGGGCAGTTCTATACAGTGACTTCCAGTTTTCTGGTTGGGCGAGTTAGGGTTGGGAATATAAGACAAGGAACAGGTTTTGAAGGAAGGTAATAATTGGGTACCAGTGGGACATCCATATGCAGGTGGAAATGCATAGGAGGCAGCCGGCTACAGGGGCCTGATGCTCAAGAGAGAGGATGAGATTAGAGGTAGGGATTTGGGAATCAGCATGGAGGTGATAGTTAAACCTCTGAAAGGGAAATGAATGATGCAAGTCAAGAATGGAATCCTGCAAAACAGCATTTAGAGCAGGAGGAACACCAGGAAAGGCTCAAGTCACAGAAGCCAAAAGTGGAAGTGTTTCAGGGAGGTTGTAGTCTGTAGTGTCAAATGCTGCTCATGAGTAAGAAAAATCAGAGACGTTCTTTGGTTTTGGTCATGAGGACATCGCTTGAAGCCCTGAAAATATTTTTTTCAACCTTGTTTTTATCACCCCTGATAACCTGCTTAGATGTTCTTCCTAATCATCTCACCCCATGAAACTGCTATCACAGATACGTTCTTTGTTTATGTACTCTCTGTATAAAAATATTTTTTGCCCCCAAGAATCAATTTCTGCCCCCTCTCCCTTGGGGCAGCAAATGTTTATCTTAAAGAAATTCGAATAGTGGAAGCAGAAGCCTAACTACCTGAGAAGAGGGGAGAAGTGGAATCTGTTAGCACAGACAGGTGGAAAGGAGACTGTGGGAATGGAAGCAACGGTTGGGAATGCAGAGGAGAAAGGATGGTCCCTATAGAAAGGCCTGGCAGAGGGAACGAAGGAATGAAGAGGTGTTATGTTCAAACCTGCTTATAGTTGGGGGCTGAAAAGTAAAGGGATTCCTGCCTACCTTTTACTTACCTGAGAGGTCAGAAACACGGAAATGTCTTGGTCGGTCAGAGTGAGGGGTGGGTGGGGAAAGAGGCAGCTGTGAGGGCCCCCAGAAGATAGGCGACCACCGGGTGATATTTAGTAAGCAGTCTGCATGGTTTAGCTTTTCTCTCATCAGAGCCCATGGATAATAGAGAAAGAGGCAGGTTGATCCGAGTTGGTGACTGGCAGAGTGAGGGGCAGAAAAACAAGGACTATAGGTAACAGAAATACCTGCTGTTTACTTACTATTTAGTCTGGCCCCCATTTAACTAAAAATACTTTATGGACCATTATATCATTTAATCCCTAAAATAATCCTGCTAGGATAGGTATTAGTATTTACCCCAGGCTCACAGAGAAGAGAAACATATGGAGGTAACATGAAGCTCGTAATGACAGAGCTGGCAGCTGAATCAGGTCTGTGCAATTCCTTAGGTGCCAAGTTTCGCAGCTTCCTGCCATGGAAAGCGGGGCACAGGCAGGTTAATGCCACATTGCATCTGGGCTGGATAAGGAGGGAGAGGAGTCTGATGAATTTGCTAGGGGAAGCACTTCAAGGACTCTGCTTCATATGGAAGTGAGAAGTGGGAATGCTAGAGGGGGATTTTACAGTGAGGGACGTCTTGGGCAGTGTATAAGCGGGCAGTGAGAGGGCAGCAGAGGCCTCTGGGGAATGCATATGGATGTTGATGAATGGGGGATCGCTGCCCACTGGTACCATTGTAGTCTTGGCTTCTCACAGGGCTGCCACAGCTCATTCTTGCCTCTCTCCTCCTCACCCCTGCTCAAACAGAAGATCTGCTCTTGGTGGAAGGGATGTCAGTGCCAAAAGACGAAGCTGTGGGTGCACTTCATCTTATCCAAGCTGCGAAACTTGGCAACGTGAAAGCCCAGAGCATCTTGAGAACAGGTGAGTGTCAGCTCCTCGCAGCTCTGCCAAAAGGGACAGGCCCTGAGACCACCTGGAGCTCCCCATGTTCAGCTTCCCTCAGGACTGGTGCTCTGGAGTGTTATTCAGAGGCATTTTCCTGTTATCTGAGAAAAGGACTTGCCTTCAAGGTGTTTCGCAGCATTGTCTTTTTAAGGGGGGAGGAAGGAGATGTTTCTTAGTTTTATGACTATGAAGAAACAACTGTTCATTTTATAGGAAATTTTGAGAAATATGAGTAAGGAAAAGTGTCACTTTCAGTTTTACTGTTTCAGAGATATCAACTATTAACATTTCCTATTAGTATTTCTATTTTTTTTATAGTTGAGACCATAAAGTACAGTACATACCATTTTATACCCAGCTTTTTTCCAAAATATCCCATGATTATTTTCTCATAGAATAAATCATGAGCTTGGCCAGTATGGGCTCAGACACCAGTGTGTGTGTGTGTGTGTGTGTGTTGGGGGGGGGGTGGTGCAGGAGGCAGCTGATCAATGATTCTCTCATCATTGATGTTTCTATCCCTCTCTACCTCTCCCTTCCTCTCTCTGAAATAAATAAATAAAATAATGATAATAATAATAAATCATGAATAGCTTTAAAAGTACAGCTTCAGGTACTTTTTATTACATAGTATGGATGTTCCTGACTGCTGGCTCTTTTCCATCTTCCTCTTCGACATTTTTAATTTAGTTCTCTTCCTGAAACTTAGTTTTTTATTTTTCTGTAGCTGGAACAGCTTTGGGTCTTGGGGTTGTGAACATCCTCCACACTGTGAATCCTTCCCTTGTGATCCTCTCTGGAGTCCTAGCCAGTCACTATATCCACACTGTCAAGGATGTCATCCGCCAGCAAGCCTTGTCCTCGGTTCAGGATGTGGACGTGGTGGTTTCGGATTTGGTGGATCCTGCCTTGCTTGGGGCCGCCAGCATGGTTCTGGACTACACAACACGGAGGATCTACTAGGCTTCCCAGGAATGGTCACCGACAGAGACTCTCAGGTTGTTTTTTAGATGTGCATTTCTTAAAAAGCAAATCTGATATTTAAATTTGGTATTTGGCAGGTGACTCTGCAGAGAAGTTTGTGCTTTTAGTCTCCTCTTCCAAAATCACCTTTCCCAACCCCCATTTTGTAGCTGCTGCTCTTTCTGGGGTCATTTCAGCTCACACCCTATAAATATAACTTAGTTTTTCTGTGTCAAAAGGAGCTACATTAGCCTTAGACCTCTGCTTATGGCAGGTCTTGCTTGGGAATGTGACTTTGATACTAGAGTTTGGATTATTAATCCTTCCTCCCTAAACTTAGGTGATAGAAAGGGATAGTCGGCACAGAAGGAAATCTCACCATGAAACTTTTTTAGTAAGTTTTATTGAGGTGTTTTTAAAGTGCCCAGTTTGATAAGCTTCAGTATATGTATGCACCTGTGAAACCATTCCCACAATCATGATACTGGACATATTTGTCACCCCCAAAATTATTTGTTATTACTCTCACAGGACCCTGAGCAGCTTAGATAGTGGCCTTAGTGACCTTGTCTTCTTAAGGACAGTTGAGAACCCACTAGGGCTTAGAATCTCTGAAGGAGATTAACCATCTCAAAAGGATTGTTGCTACTAACAAGCAGACCTCTCCCTTCAGTAGCCTTTCATACTACATTGAATATGGCCCTGGGGTGTCTATCACGGCAGTGTTTGTGTCAGACCTAGAGCCCACATCTGTGAATCTGGATTCTGGCTCAATAAGATTCCCTGCTTTCACGATACAGGGGCCGCGGTTCTTGCTGTCAGTTACAACCTGGAAGAAAAACTAATAGCCACCACTTATTAAGTGCCTACTGTATGCCAGCTTCTGAACTAGGTGTGCCTCAAATACATTCTAAATTTTTGCAGCCTATGACATAGGTGTTTTAATTCCCATTTTAAAGAACCTCAAATTGTCTTAATGTTTAAACATACCTAAAACTATGTAGATAGTGAGTCTTACGAGAGAGGGTTTGATCCCAGATCCCCTGTGCTTTTTCTGCTAAGCTACATAACCTCTCATATCAAAAAGATTTCAAAATGTGACTGTATTTTAATTTACTGCAGGCTCTCAAGCGCTTTATCTAATACGAATATCTCAGTAGAAATAACTCGATTTATTCCTGGTGAAATGGTAAGCAGTGAGTTGAATCAGGTATTTCTCTGTGCTGTGGAAACTTCAGAAGCACAGTATTAGAACTAGTGATAAGCTTTCATGGATGCTTTTAAATGAGTTAGAAAAGCTTAAACATATGTTGTTCAAATCGTTTTATTACTTCAGGAGAACTGCAAGGTCTCCATAATATATTGTTTCAGTATTAGCAATATAAAATAAAGTTAAGTAATCCATATTACATTTGTTCTCCTGCCTAGTGGGTTAATGTGGAAAAAAAATTCTTAGAACTCTACCAGCCCTGAAATAGTGCAGGTCTTGGTTATTGTTGAAACACTCCCAGTGATTCCTGGGAGGGAAGTAGTCTGCTCGGCCATCAGTGTCTGGGGCAAGATGGTATACGGTGAACAGGCATCAGATGTTCCTTTGTGAAATATGTAACCACTGTATACATCAGATAATTGCATTGCTACCTAAATATATGAAGGATGGTACTGAATCTAAAACCAAATCTTAGTTTTCATTAAATTCATGGGGAGACTAATATATTCCAATGTAATTATTACATATGGTTAATAATCATCTTAATTTATTTTAATGTAAATGTTTTTGTTACTGAGCCAAATTCTAAAGAAAAAAATAAATACACATCCTTGTGGAAATCCTAGCACTTTTATTGTTTTGTTCTTAAATTAACTCACTAGCTAAAAGCACTTCCCTTCCCAGAAGAGATTTACATTTTTGCATTGCTTTCTGAAGGTCATGTAATTTCTTTAAGTCATCTAATATGGATTTCTTAACCAACAGAAAAATAACTTTAATAGAAAGCATTATTAGGTAACATTTTAAAAATATATTGTGAAACAATCAGTCTGTCACCATATATAGTTACAGCATATTTTTTCCCTTGGGAAGAGAACTTTTAAGATCTATTCTCAGCAGCAAATATGCAATACAGTTATTAACTACAGTCGCCATGCTTAATATTACACCCCCAATGAATTACTTACTTTATAACTGGAAATTTGTAACTTTTGACTCTTCACCCATTTCACCCACCATCTATCTACTCTCCCATCCCTGGGAGCCACCAATCTGTTCTCTATACCTTTGAGCTTCGTTTGTCATTGTTTTTTAGGTTCCACATGTGAGATCAGACAATATTTTTCTTTCTCAGTCTGACTTATTTCACTTAACATAGTATCTTCAAAGTTCATCCATATTGTCACAAATGGCAAGATTTTTTTTAAGGCTGAATAATAATCCATTATCCTATATAATAAAAACCTAATATGCAAATTGTCCCCTTGAGTGGTCATTTGACCAGGAAACCGGGGGAGTTCGACTGCTCACTGTGACATGTGCTCACCACCAGAGGGCGGCGCAGAACATGGTAGGCACTGTGGTGCTGGCAACAGGCAAAAGTGAAGGTGCTAGTCCCGATGGGCCCCTATGAGAGCGGAACCGGGATGGGCTGGTGGAGCAGGTGTGCGGCGGTCCCAGGCCAAGGTTGGTGTGAGCGGGGGCTGGATTGCCCCACTGATCACCCCACAGACAGCGACCAGTGGCAGTGGCGGGGGGTGGGGCTGGCTCCCTGGAGCTAAGGGAGCTGCCCTGCAGGTGAGGGGCTGACACCAGACCAAGGTGGGTCCCAGGTGAGGCTGCGGGGCTACAAGGTTAGGGGCATGAGTTGGGGCCCAATCTCCACAGGTCACTCGAAGGTACCCCACCTATGCATGAATTCATGCACTGGGACTCTAGTGTGTGTGTATTCACAATTTATCCATTTATCTGCCAATGGAAACTTTTGTTTCCATATTTTGGCTATTTTCTACAATAACTAATTAGACTAGACTTCTTCCAGGTGCCATTCTGGATGTCCTTCCTAACAAAAGCCAGGGTGGGAGGGAAGTCAGCCCGGGTCCTGGGTGCCTGCGGGTGGCAGGAGAAGGGAAGCAGCCCAGGTGCCAGAGGACGGCTGGAGGGAAGCCCAGGTCCCAGGTGCCAGAAGGAAGCCAGTGCCTATAGCCGGGGGAAGGAAGGCCTACTCTTGCACAAATTTTCGTGCATCAGGCCTCTAGTTGTAAATAACGATGCAGTGGACACAGGGTGCATATAACTTTTTTGACTTAGTTTTCTTTAGACACTCAAAAGTGGAATTTCTGTGTTTTACGATCTATTTTTAATGTCTTGGGGAATCTCTCTACTGTTTTCCAAGTGGCTGCACCAACAGTACACAAGGGTTCTTTACATCCTCTCCAACACTCAGTATTTGTCTTTTTGATAACTGCCATTCTAGTAGGTGTAAGGTGGTATCTCATTGTGGTTTTGATTTGTATTTCCCTGATGGTTGAGCATCTTTTCATGTACCTGTTGGCCATCTGTATGTCTTCTTTGGAAAAATATTTATTCAGATCCTCTTCTCATTTTTTAATCAGATTGGCTTTCTTTGCTATTGAGTTCTATGAGTTCTCTAGACTCAGTTTGGGATATTAACACTGTATCATATAAGATTTGTAAATATTTTCTCTCAGTAGGATGCCTTTTTATTTTGTTGGTTTCCTTTGCTGTGTGGAAGCTTTTCAATTTGATGTAGTCCCACATGTGTAGTTTTGCTTTTGTGACCTCTGCTTTTGGTATCAAATTCAAAAAAAATTATCAGTCATCAAGACAGATGTCAAGGTACTTAACTGTGTATGTTTCCTGTGGAGTTCTGTGGTTTCAAGTCTTCTATTCAAGTCATTAATCCATTGAGAGTTAATTATTGTGGTGTATGGAATAAGATAGTGGTCCAGTTTGCTTGTCAACACAATTTATGAAAGAGACTTGTCCTTTATTGTATACTAGAGGCCTGGTGCATGAAAATTCATGCACTGGAGGGGGGATCCTTCAGCCTGGTCTGCTCCCTCCACAATCCAGGAGTCCTCAGGGGTGGGAGGCGACCCTTCCATCAGGGGAAGGCGATGCCCCCATCACATCTCTGCTGCTGCCACTGCTGGCAGTGCAAGCCTTGGCCAGCCCTGGGTAGCTGCCATCTGAGGCTTGCCTACACCTCAGGTGGCTGGGGGGCTGAGGGCAAGTCTGGCCACACCTCGTGCCTGCCACCCCCGCCCCCCGGCAGTGCTGAAAGGACTGGGGGACTCCAGCGTGGCTGAGGGGACTGGGCACCACCATCTTTGTGACATTTGATGGTCAGTTTGCATATTCCCTCTTTATTAGATATGATGATTGTTGGCTCCTTTGATGTAAGTTAATTGACCATACATGTGTGGGTTTATTTCTGGGCTTTCTATTCTGTTCCATTGATATATGTGTCTGTTTTTATGCCAGTACCATACTGTTTTGATTATAATAGCTTTGTAATATAGTTGGAAATAAGGGCGCTTGATGTCTCCAGCTTTCTTCTTTCTCAAGATTGCTTTGGCTATTCAGGATCTTTTGTAGCTCCATGTAAATTTTAGGATTGTTGCCCTAACCGGTTTGGCTCAGTGGATAGAGCCTCAGCCTGCGGACTCAAGGGTCCCAGGTTCAATTCTGGTCAAGGGCATGTACCTTGCTTGCGGGCACATCCCCAATGGGTGTGTGCTGGAGGCAGCTGATCGATGTTTCTAGCTCTCTATCCCTCTTCCTTCCTCTCTGTAAAAAATCAATAAAATATATTTTTAAAAAATATTTTAGGATTGTTCTATTTCTGTGAAAAATGCCAGTGGAATTTTGATAGGGATTGCACTCAATCTGTAGAATGTTTTGGGTAGTATGGATATGTTAAGTCTTCCAACCCATGAGCACAGAATATCTTTCCTCCCTAGCTGATTTTGCTCAATGTTTAGTTTAGAACGTTAGCCTGCAGACTGAAGGATCTCAGGTTTGATTCCTGGCATCAGTCAGGCGTGTGCGGTAGTCAGTCAATATTTCTATCCCATCACTGTTTCTCTCTCTCCCCGTTTCCCCTCTCTCTAAAAATCAATAGAAAAAATACCCTCTGGTGAGGATTAACAACAACAAAAAAGAATATGTTTCCATTTATTTGTGTCTTCAATTTCTTTCACCAGTGTCTGATAATTTTCAATGTACAGATTTTTTACTTCCTTGATTAAATGCCTAGTATTTTATTCTTTTTAATATTGTTGTAAATGGGATTGTTTTCTTAACATCTCTGATAACTTATTAGTATATGGAAATAAATTTCTATATATTGATTTTGTATCCTACAATTTTACTAAATTCATTCTAACAATTTTTGGGTGGGCTCTTTAGGGTTTTCTATATATCATGTCATTTACAAATAGTGACAGTTTTAGTTTTTCCTTTCCAATTTGGATGATGCCTTTTTCTTGTCTAATTGTTCTGGCTATGACTTTTCAGTACTATGTTGAATAACATTTAAAATTTGACATAAAAAGCAAAGTTACCCCAAGAAAGCAGTTTGAAACTAAATGTTAGGCACTCGATGAGACCATGGGAACAACTTCTTCCTTTTTATGTAGCCCTGTGTGGGTAATGTAGCAAGCAATCCCACCTTACTATTGATTGCTGTGGCACAAGTCACCTCAAAACTTAAGAGGCTTAAACAATAATTGCTCTGTCATGGTTTCTATAGGTCAGGAATTTGGGGAATGGGTCTCCTTGGCAATTCTAATGCAGGGTGTCTGGTGCACTTGCAGTTAGTACCTGGAGCTGGACTAGCGGGAGTCTGGAATACTAGCGAGTGGCCAGGCACCTCTTTCTGCTTGTTTCAGGGCCTCTCCATGTAGGCTGGTTTGGGCTTCCTCACAGCATGGCAACCTCAGGGTGATGCTCAAGGACTACCAGAGCTTGTATGTTCCAACAAACCAGCTGGCAAGCTGCATTGCCTGTTATGACCTAGCCTTGGAAGTCACATGGCATTACTTTTGTCATACTATCCAGTCACCTCTTGATCTGAAGAATGTCAGAGACTTTACTGACATTTTACAACTGTCACATTCACCTCAAGAAGCCCATTTGGTACGGAAGGCAAGACCAGTCCAGATGGCACCACCAGAATAACACCAAAAGGTAAGCTGTGGGCATAGAGGGCCATGGGAGCTCAGGAAGAGTAAGGGAAGGCACTGTAGAGGTGTCCTTAAGCTGATTCTTAGACGGGATTTTGACATGTTGAATGGCATTAACAAGGCCCAGAAGTAACAAATGGTTGGTGAACAGTGAGTGAGTGCTCGAGGGTGGCTAATGGGAAGAAATGAGTAAAGAAGCCAGGTGGGCAAGATCAAGAATGCCCAACTGAGAAGCTTGGAAAGGGGGAGGTAGGCAGAAGAGTAATGACGGCTCCTCTCCCCTTCAGACCTGACTACCGTAGGAGTGTTGGTGGACTTTCCTTCTTGGCAATGGCAAGACTACCCGCTCGAGTGTGGTACTAACAGGAGTTTATGTCAATTTTCAACTTGGAAATATCAGGTAAATAAGCAGATTTCAGTAATATGGCTTTATTAGTTACTTGAACCATCACCTAAAATGGGTGGGGAACCTTTTTTCTGCCAAGAGTCATTTAGATATTTATAACATCATAGGCCATACAGAATTATCAGCTGGTGTGGCTCAGTTGGTAGAGCACTGCCCCATGCACCAATAGGTGATAGGTTCTATTCCCAATCAGGGCACATGCCCAGACTGCAAGCCTGATCCCCAGTAGGGTGAGTGCACGAGGCAGCCCTTCAGCGTTTCTATCTCTTCCCTCGCCCTAAAATAAAAAATATACACATTGCAAAAATATTAGCTTGTTAGATTTGATCAGACATTTGATTAACTCACCCCTGATGCCTTGGCAGGGCCAGACCAAATGACTTCTCAGGCCTCATACAGCATGCAGGCTGGACGTTCCCCACCCCTGACCTAAAATGTGACAGATTCTGAGGGCCTATAACAAATGTGTTGATGCTTGAAAAGAACAGGTCTCCTAGAGGCATCTGTTGTGTTGATCAGTGTGGTCTAGAACTTTCTGGACCACACTGTAATCTGTGCTGAGCCATACAGATAATACCTAACCTCATGTGCCCCTGAGCATATGAAATATACTAGGACTAGAATGTGCTTTTAATTTTAATTAACTCTAAACAGCCACGTGTCTACTGTATTAGCCAGCAATTAGATAAATATTTGACACGAGATATGAATATGAGCAAAGTGCTACAGGGATCCAGAGGAATGGGGCTAGTTGCACACTAATGAATGCCACCCTAACTCATGTTGACTGGCTGGATCCAAAGAAGTAAGGTCTCACTAAAGTCCATATACCCCCAGAGATGCTGCCCTGAAATATACCATCCAAGACCCTAAAGTAAGACTGACAAGAGCCATCTGGGAGAAAATGTATAGGTTGGTGAGGGGTTAACTTTTAGCCCGGGAACTGCCTTTCCAAATGGGAACTTTCAAAGACAGTAGAAACTTAGAGCTATTTTAGTTGAAAGCAGGGGCAGAGGCCCAGTGACTGTGCTGCCTTGGCCCTAGAAATGACAGAAGTAAATTCTCATTCCTTTGAACCTCACTCCAAACTGCAGCACATCTTCAGATCAATAATGAAGCCACATATTGTGTTCGAAACAAATTTATTCTCAGAATAATGCACAAAAAGCACAGGTTGAGGCTACCGTGGGAGGCTCCCTCCCTCTACTGCCACCTCCCCCTCCTCTCTGCCCAGGAGAACACAGTTGAAGGAAGAAACATGCAATCACAAACAATGAGTAACTCTAAAGACAAAAGGTTTGGTCCAAAAGAACTCGACATGATTAATCCAATTAGGTGAAGAGCTTCACTGAGTAGGATTAAGATATTGCAGATGTAGTGTTTCACAGCGCGGCTCTTCAGTGCACCAGGGGGGCCTGCTTGAGGGAGATGAGGACAGAGCGCATGCGGGAGACGTCTTTGGCCTGCTTGCTGGACTTAGGGTTAAAGTCACACAGCCGGGCCACCCGTTCCCACTCAGTGCCTGGGGATGACTCGTCAATGTCATTTACAAAGGCTTCTTCTGCTGCCCTGGAAGCAACAACAAAATATGTTGGTTTTATGTAGAACCCCGTGAGCTACCTGGTGGCTGCCTTGTTCTAGAAGCGACTGCATCTTCATGCCTGACTTAATGGCATTCTGGTTTTCTAAAGAATCACAGCCCTTGGCCCAGGTGAGAGTCGAGAGCAGACACGTGGCCAGCTCTCCTAGGCATAGGGTGCCTGGACTGCTGTGTAAAATGTTGGAATACAGGTGTTTGGTTTCAGGGCTCTCTCTCTCTGTGTGTCTGTCTCTGCTGATACAGAGCAATAAAAAAGCAAGTCCTTAGCCAGCTACACAATGCCTTCTTTAACAAAAGCAAAGCAGCAGGCTTGTCAAGAACTTGAACAATAGTTTATGTTGGGCTGTGCTAAGTTTCAAGTAAATTTACACTTCTAAAAAGCCCACAACTCATTGCGCTTCAGCTTAGATCAGAGGGAATTCAAAACAAGCTCCCATGCTAGCAGGCAGAGACTAGAGCCATTCTGGAAGGGGTTGTTAGGACATTCTCCAGTTCAGCCATTTTCCCTCCAGCCAGGTACCTTGGGCCACACTGAGGGCACACGTGGCAGGGGTGGGCACCCAGGGGCTGGAGAGCCAATCAATGTTAGGTGCTTTTTGGTAGGTTGCTGCTCCAACATCTTTTCAGTCAAGGTCAGCCCACCCCCACTTGGGAACCTGCTGGTGGGAGCTATAGCCCAAAAGGACAGTGGTTAAGAAGAGGGAAGACACACTATATTCATCTACTTCAACAAGCATCACGGGCAAAGCAAAAGCAATGGAGATGACTGGTCTGTGGGGACAAAGGGTTGCACTCACAGGGATGGCCGTGGCAAACACTGCTGAAGCCAGAGCCACTACAAGACTGAAACTGCAGAGCACACACAGTTAGGGCAGTGAGAAAGATTTACTTAACTGTTCTAGGCTGTAGCAAGGATGGCTTATGTTTGTGCTTAAAGGTGAAGAGAAGAAAAGAAACAAGGAGAGAAACTTTAGGTCAGATATAGAAAATGAGAATGAGCTCAATGCAGATGGTCAGTAAGCTAGACATGCCCTTGCCACTCTATTTATGATTGGGAACGTGCAGCTGGCTTTGCTGGGCCACCCTGCTGCCCAGCAAACCCAGATTCAACCTTTCTAGTCTCCATTTCTACTCCAGAGAGAATGTGCAAAAATCAAATCCAACACCACCTGTAAGTCCAGCATTTCACAAGTCTTGTTGCAAATACATCTGGGGGCCCAGGAAACCCAGTTTTGTCTTCCACCAGTATGAACATCGCAAGGCTCTAGGCCTCTTAGACTTTTGTCCACCCTCCCCACAAATTCCTCTCTCCCTCCATTTCACTGTCATGTTTCTTCACTCAAAATCTAGTCCTAACATTTAAGGAGGAAACAGCAAGAATAGTTTCCAAGTCTTCAGCAATACTGCTTTGATAACATGAACCCCTAAAAGAACAAAAAAACAAAACAAAAAACTTCCAGAGAAGATGCAATTTTCTTTGGGAAGAAAAGCCAAAGTGGCTGATAACAGACAGCTTTGGCTACCTTGACCTCGAAGCTGGGGTCTCTCTGTGCAAGGGTGAGGGAACGGCATCACAAGTTGGCAACTAAACAATTTCTGGCATATAAGACCGTAGAGAAACCATTACAGGCCCCCATCAGAGACACCCCCTCTGCCCAAGGGAGAGGCAACCAACTCCACATTCTTCGAAGAAACCAAGTGTAGAAAATGCTGCCCCGACTGGTTCCTAACCAAGACTTCTACCACTCCTTCCCACCAAGGGCAGGGGCGTAGTGGTGGCAGCAAGAGGTCAGAGCCCTCCAGTCCCAGAGCCTTCCCAGACAAGATCACAAATGACCCACATTTTGAAAGGGAGTCAGCTTCCTTCCGTCCAAACCCCCGAATATGAAAAATGGCAATCAGAGTTGTAGGAAGTCATGATTCTGCAAGACAATCATTGGATCATACTCCCAGCTTACCACCTATTAGCCCCCAAAGTGCCAGTTTGAAATAATTTAAAAAGCAAAGCAACTTGTGGCATAAAAGGTACATTAACTCTAAATGAAAAGTAGAATCAAAAAAGGAAAAGGAATTAGTTTTGCAACATACACATAACCAATCACGTCAGCGAAGGGTTGTTTGTAGAAAGCTTCATCTGCCACCCTAGACAGCAAGAGATCCAAAAGGTAGGCAAGCAGGCAGGAAAAAAGAGAGAACATTGAGAAGCAGAAACATCTCAAATCCACAATAGAGGCACAACTTCTCTGGGAAAGCTGTTCCCACAGCTCTACCCTGACCCAGCAAGGCTTCCAGTGCTGGAGACTCCAGTAGGCACTGTGTCTTGCTGGCCTGCTCCACGGGGATCCTCCCCTTGCCACAACGAGCATTTCTTAAGAACCTACTTATGGACTAGCCCATTTATAGTCACTGTGTTGGTTCAGTTCTCAACCCCAGCAACCTAGAGCACACTAAGTGTTCTCACCTCACTTTACAGATGAAGCAACTCATTCAGCAATAAGAGGCAACGGGGCAGAACTCTCACCCAAAGCTGCCTGGCTCTTTTCACTGCATTATTAATACTTGCCAGCTGGTGTCAGCCTCCTGCCAGGCTCAGTAGCTATCCCTGGGTGTACCAGACAAGCTAGGTCCCAAAGCCAGTTGTTTATTGGATTATCCAATTACTGCTTCCCCACACTGGATGGTGGGATCAATTTCCAGTATCCTAGGAACCCATATGGCCACTTCAAAATTCCCACCTTAGAGAAAAAAGCAGCTGGAGGCAAGTGGTCTGGTGGAAAGAACTGCAGATTAGGGTTCTAGCTCTGGGTTACTGTGTCCCTGAACAGACTCTGTCTGCCTGATGAGTCCATGCCAGACTTGACTGCTTTAACAAGGTGAGGCCCGGAAGCCAGCACTTAACTCTCACTCACATCGGGAATGTACCAGAATGGCAGGGCTCTGGAACAAAGAGGAAAGGGCAGCATGCTGAGGGGAGGAGTTTACACCACAGAGGACAGGCTGGCCGTAGATTCTGTTGTCCCAGGCTGCCCACCTCGTCCACTGTGGGTGGGCAGGGAACCTCCCTTAAGGAGCCTTACCCTGTCCTTTGTCAGGTCAGTTTGGGACACAGGAGTGGAAGGGACATTTTTTTAAAAAGGACAATCATGCCTGGTTATTAACAAACTCACATTTATTTGAAGTGATTTTTTATTTTTAAACTCACACATACCCTTTCTTCTTTACCATTTTGGTTTATACATAGGAAGTGTTCTGTAGAAATTTAAAGAAAGCAAAAATAACAGCAAGATTGTAACTCAGTGAGTCAGTAGGAAAACAGTTTGTGGGCAAAATGAGTGGGAGGGAAAAGGAAAGGTAGGCCAGTTTGTAAACCCACAATCCTTTTAGTTTACACAAGGACTAAACCTAATCAATTTCAACTGTGTTTTGCTTCTGCTGGAAGAAAATAAAGGTTTAATGACTTCTGTCAAGCATCACTAAGACGACAAAAGCCTGAATATCAGGCTTTTGCTCCTTTGCAGCTAGTCCCAAAGAGCTGGTCTGTGACAGCACTGCTGTCATTACAGACCCAGGACAAATGGAAAATCTCATACAACACACACAGACGGCCCTCCACCTGCTTGTTCGAAGTGCTTTCGGGCATCTTAGGCTGATACACACGAGGGCATGGGGAAAAACACTTGCCTCACCGAGCATCAGGGATTCCCCAAACTTTTATAAGCCTTGAGAAAAGTGAAGCTAAGTCAGCATAAAAACTACCTGTTAAGGGAAAAATCTTTGTTATGGTTTAGGAAGGGACATGGTCTGGGGTTGTTCTACAGGAATAAACTCCTCTGACTAGCTCCTGTGAAAAGAGAATTCTTTTCCATGTGCTGTCCCTTAATTCATGGCTCTTGTGCAGTGACCTTTAGGCCCCAACTCAGGATTAAAGGAGGGAAATGCAGTCTGGGGACTGACAGACTAGAGATGCTGGGACAAGGTCTGTTTGTTGACAGTTGTCTGCCCCTTGTACAGTGCCTGGCACAGATGTGCTCTGAAGGCTTCAAAGGAGGCATTTGGAAGCAGGAAGTCTGAGATACTCGCAGTAAAATAGGCCCTTGCTACCCTGAGTTTCCTCTTTCAAACTTCCCTGCCTTAATCTTTGTGGTCCCCCTTAAAACATCCAGTTGCTGCCAAAATCACCCAGTAAGAATGACATTGCTTGGATTGAGCACCCTCATTTTCTTTCCTCAAAATATTCACTATTTACCTGTAGACCAGGCCTCCTCAAACTACGGCCCGCGGGCCACACGCGGGTGTTTTTACCGCCGCTGCCTGTCCTGCTTAAAATAAGATACGTGCAGTGTGCTAGGAATTTGTTCATAGGTTGTTTTTTTTAAACTATAGTCCGACCCTCCAACCATCTGAGGGACAGTGAACTGGCCCCCTGTTTAAAAAGTTTGAGGACCCCTGCTGTAGCCAGACAAGGAGAAAGATAAGTCACTTTAAACAGATAACTGAGACTTCCTTAGTGCCATGGGACTCTAATATTTGAGTCAAGCTTAAATCGGGGAAGGGAGAACCAGAAGCAATGTCGAAATCTCCAGGAGAGGGTGTATGCCATTGGAAGAAGTCCCCAAAGTGGTTCTATAATGGCTTCCACCTCAGCCACTGAAGAACTGACATGAAGTGTAAAACCATCCCTGGATCCTTGGTGACAGTGGCTAGTGTGGCACTAGCTTTACACACTCAGGGTCAGCCTTGTCTGTGCTGCAAGGCTTCTACAAGGCAAGTGATCTGATTTCTAAACAGTTCTACATTTCCAATGAGTGGTAAGTTTAATAACTCTCTTCCTTTCTCTGGTACCTGAGGTTCATCTCTGAGACTATGCAACCCAACATCTTCAAATTCTACGTAAAGAAAAGTACACCACGCCCTAAATCAATGCCCATTTGGACTAAACCTTTAAGACTCAGCTCCTAAAAACAGATGTAATCAGTCTTTTCAAGGACAACTGATTTTGTGTACAGACAGAAGGGATTTAGTTTAGCAAAACTGGATTGAAAAAATGTCTGCAATGGGAAACCTAGCCCCAATATAATATTTTAAGTCTGAGAATCTGAATGTCAACTTGCTTAAGCCTCAGGGACCCTGAATAGGGAGGGTCAGCCCAGTTTTGCCAAGTACTTGAGAGCAGACTTATAGGCTAAGGCAAAACAGCGTCTTATACAAAGCACCCACGCATCTTTCTTTAGAACTGTGAACTCACAGCTGGGGGAAACCATCCTATATAATAAAGAGGGAATATGCAAATTGACCATCACTCCGGTCAATTTGCACCCACAGCTGAGGCTAAGTTCCCATAAACAAGCCTTAAGGAGCAATCAGCAGGGACCTGAGGCTGCGTGGGGCTTGACAGGAGACCTCAGGCTGCTCCCCCCACCCTGGCACCAGGCCAGGGGACCTCAGGCCATGCCCCCTGCCCCAGCGCCAGGCTGGGGGATCACAGGCCACTCCCTCTGTCCAGCAGGGCTTGATGGTGGACCTCAGGCCATGCCCCCCTGCCCTGGCACCCAAGGGACCTGAGGCTGCACCCCCCCCCCATCTGGCAGGGCTTGACAGGTGGGGACCGGCCTGGTCTGAATCTAGCCCAATGAAGGGGGGCTGTCCAGTTTTGGGTGTCGAGCAATTTTGAGATGCATGTGAGTGGTTGAAGACTTGACTCTGGGTTCCATGGTGCACCCCAGACTCTGACAGGAGGAAGATTTTCATATATGTTTTACTAATTTTATTTAATCTCTGACAATTCTATTATAGAGAAAGGGCAAATAGCAATATTAAAATATTCCCTCTAATTAATCCCCTTTTTAATGTGCACGAATTTCGTGCACTGGGCCACTAGTCTTAAATAAGCAAAAGATAAAGAAGCCTGGCCTGTCAGCACTTCAAAGCGATCATAAGCTCAGCAGAAGCCCTCAACCTGAGAGCAATCCCCACCATACTTATCACAGAACTTCAAATGGAACCAGGAAGCACAGAGAATGCATCCGCCACAGGAAGGTGGCCAGGACAGAGAGGCTCAAACCTGGCATCTGAGAGGCAAAGGACAGAACCAAGCATGGAGAACAGGAGAGCACTGAAGACTGCTACATAAGCAGTCCATCTGTTCTATCAGGGTTGCCCCACAATGGCGCTGGCTGGCAAAGCCATCAGCTCCCTCTTTTTTGGCAAATTTCCGTATAACAGAGCTAACAGAGAGATGGGCACTTAAACCCACTTCCGCCTCTGAGGATAGAGGCCTAAGACTCTTTACCCTGAAAACTAAAACTAACCCCAAGACCTGTCTTTATACTGAAGTGAGTGAAGTCCATCCGGAAGGGAAAGCAAGCCCATGGACACTGTGGCGAGCAGCGTTGCCTCTGTCTCTCTGAGCCAATTCCACATGGACGCTGGCATGCAGCATTATCGGCACAGCTACTGGTCAGTGATGATACGAGAATGTTCCCTCCCATGACTATTTAGCCTTCAGTAAGTGAGTAAATTCTGAAAAGAGCATTTTTGAAAAGTCAACTCAAGATTTTTTTAGACACAAATACCCGGAGAACCCTTAATTCTGAAGTCACTGTGTTCAACGACCTTCTTTGGCTACCTAATTACCAATCACATTTCCCCACTAACAGACTCCTCTGTGAAGCAGCTTTCAGAGGGCAGGGTTGTAGTTAGGAGATACAACATGACAAAATTTATCATCACTTCCAGCAGACTGAGATCCTGGTATTATAGTCATGAAACGGCTTTTCATTTCAGGGTTACATTTTATACATGGACCTGATCCATGAAATAATTTTTCCTTTGCTGTATCATACCATTACAGGTGGTACATATGAACCAAACTCTTGGTTGAAGAGCTAAACTCACTATAACTGGGAAGGCTAACAGCTAAATTACACTCACATGAACCAAGAGACTTGCAACCCGTTTCAAGCGTTTTCCAAAAACCTTCAAACACATTTCACACTAAAAGAGAGAACCTATCCTGGCTGCTGGAAATGGATTTGACTCAATCTTGGAATACAAGCTGTGCCAAGAAGCACCATGGACTAACCTGTTGTTTGCTTTTGTTTTCTGTAACTGCTCATCCTGCCTCGAATACCACTCTTCCAGCTCCTTTATTGCTTTTTCTTTCCACTCTGCTTCTTGCTTCCGAGAGTTGGCATCTTTGAAAGAAAGGAAAAATGATACAAAATCAAATAAAACCTGTGCAAATGTAAATTGGGAGAATTCTCAAGAGGGAAGAAAGAATTCTATTTTTCCCTGTTTGTACATCCAGCTCTTGACCTCAGCGATTCTATCCAAGGTGTTTCACCACATTTTATCCCAGTCCACTGACACTATCACAAGTTGGTAGTTTGTTTATGGGTTTTTTAGGACTTTAGGAGGAGCAGGGATGGGGGGTGAGGGGTGGGGAAGGTACAAGAGTGGAAATACTGACTTTTAATAGAAACAAGCCTTTGAGGGCACTAACTAAGGAAAAAGCAATTACAGATTTTTTTTTTTCTTTTTTGGTTAATCCTTATGGAGGATATTTTTTCCAGTGGTTTTTATGAGAGTGAGAGGGAGGGAAGGGGACTGAAAGAGAGAAACATTGCTGTGAGAAAGACATGTGTCTAAGGGGATTGAACCCTCGGCCAGGAATTCAACCCACGACCCTCTGGTGTGCAGGCTGACAGTGTAGTCGCTGAGCACACCGGCCAGGGCTACAGATGGTTCTTTAACAATGCTGCCAATATTAGGTCAGGGCTGGCTAGTCATATTAGATAATCCTTTTTTAAAAATATTTTTTTTGCTTTCAGAGAAGAAAGGGGAGGGAGAGAGAGAGAGAAACATCAATGATGAGAGAGAACCATTGATCGGCTGCCTCCTGCACGGCCCACACTGGGGAACGAGCCTGCAGGCCAGGCCTGTGCCCTGACCCGGAATCGAGCCATGCCCTCCTGGCTCCCAGGCTGACGCTCAACCACTGAGCCATGTCAGCCAGGCCACATTAGATAATCTTTTAACAAAATCTCACAATTTATATTCCACACCTGAGGTTGACAATTAATGGTTCTATAAAACACAAGATGGCACTCTCTTAGCTAAATATGGTAGAAGCACCTCTATGAAGCAGGATGCTATTAGGAAAATTACCAGAGGTAGAGAAGATTTAGGAACCAGGGACAGTAAAATATAGATATTCAAGTTAGGAGGACTGCAAAATATTTATCCCTACTTAGACTGGACAGTGAGTTTGTGACAGAGCTAAAGAGAAACTCCAGTGAGGGAACTGCAGGGCGTTGGGGATCATTATTAGCCGTTATTCACAAAGGTCCCAGAAATTAGAGAAAATGCACACCCAGCAGGAAGTTTTTCGGGTTTAAATATGGGTTTTCCTAACATTTAACTAAAATAAAGAGACACATGTCAGTAGATAGTGGGAGAAAAGGCAGTATGTCACAGCCACTGCCGCAGTTGACTCCTCAAGTTACCCTGATACTTCACTTGAAACATGCTCTTAAGGACATCCTTTCTCACTTAATCTTTACAACAATCCTAAGAAGGTAAACTGCGGTCTCGAAGTCAGCAGTGAGAAAAAGTACAGCTCAGAAAGCGAGAAATCTTTATAAAGGTTACAGTGAGTGATAGAACCGAGACTCACACCCAAGTCTGGCTGTAAAGCTCACATATTTTTACATCATTATGCTGCCTCCAAGGGCAGGACAGTAAGGGAAGCAAGCCTAGACATAACCTTAAGATGGGACTGAAGGTGGTAGCCACTGGTCCAGACTAGAGTTTGGTCAGTGTAGAGCCAGAGCCCACCCTGTAATTAGTATCCTCCAGGGGGAGAGTATAAAGCGCAGTGGTGATGACAACCATTCAAGGGAAGAAATGAAACATTTGAGGGCATTTTAGGGACTTTGCAAAAAAATGTATTGTAGAAACAACCTGCAGAAAGCAGTCTGTAACTGCTAGAAACAGCCTAAGAACATCTAAAAAGTCCCAAGTTTCACCTTATAAAAGAACTTTTACCCTGCTATCTTATCAGAAGATGACCTATTGCTCATAGGATAATTATTTTACTCAGATTTTCCACTGAAGATTCAAGTGTATAAACTTCTGGTGCATGTGTGTCCATGTCATTAAGTGTCTGCAGAACGGAGGGCGCTGTGATGCAATGGGAGATGCTGAGGGTAGCCAGTGCCATGTAGACAAGAAACTCGAAAATACTATTTTCAAAATGTAAGATCACCTTTTCAAGACTGGTGAAATTACTTCCAAAAAATTACCATTTGATTGAGGAGTATTTTCTTTCTGTGTAGTCTGATAACTTTTTTAGTGTTATCATATAGTAGGAATAAAATATCATGGAAATTTACTCAAATTTTTGTTTAAATAAAAACTGTTACCATCTGTACAAACTATAGGTTCTGCATAAAACAGTCCCTTTAAATTGTCGTCTTTTACAGATTTATGAAGTGACAGTGGCAGTAAGAATTTAGAATTATTAAACGTTTTAAGATGAGACAACTAATTATCCAAGCCATAGTACAATCTCTGAGTATGAAAGGGAGAAGAGGGAGGGAGGGAGGGAGGGATAAAGAGGCCCCTGTCTCCTCTGGCCATGCTCATTACTATTCACATAAAAGCAAACTATTTAACAACAGCCAGTAGTAGCTAAGCTGCAAACTACTGGCAGTGGTTCTCTATTCTTAGCATTTTGTGCCTTCTCACAGTTCTTGCAAAGAAAAAAGGTGAAACTGAAGAAACACCTAGTTCATGGATCAATTTAATTCAATTCAGTTAGAATGTAAGGTCAAATGTTTGACTTCTCTCAGGAAGATTTCTTCAGTTAAGAAGATAATACACTTCATGGAGTATTTCCCAAATGTTCAATTTGGTGATTGAAGAAGAAAATGCAATTTTCACAGACACTAAAGTAAACTCTCTCCGCGAACAAGACAACTTTGCTAAACTGTGGGAAAAGAGAAAGATAAAGTTGGGTTCTGTAACATGAAAAATATCTAGTAGTAGCAATACCAGTTAAGTCCTGCCTCTAAGCCTACTGAGATGCACAAAGAATAAGCAAGGGCTGAGGCTGCTGGCACCATGATCTATCTAAAGCTGTACCCTCCCGTAGAGTAGCTACTAGCCACATGTGGCTATTTAAGTTTATTAAAATTAAATGAAATTTAAAATTCAGTTTCTCAGTCATACAAGTCACATTTAAAGTGCTCAATAGCTACATGCCATACCGAACAGCACAGATACAGAATACTTCCATCACCGCAGAAATAACTATTGGATAGTGCAGTAAAGGTTCAAACGTAAGTGTGCCCAGTATTTTGAGTCACATAAATTGGGCTGGAGAGGCAACAGATTTTACATTAATTGGCTGTGTTATCAGGATCACGTCCCTTCCTATTTCTAGGTGTCAGTTACCCCATCTGAAAAATGAGTCACATTTTACGAGTTCAGTGGTGTCTAGGAAGGAACAATGCTGACACAGTGGTTATAGAGAAGAATGTTATATTTCTAGATTTACAATAAAATATTTAGGCATGAAGTATATGATGTCTGTCTCTTAAAATGGACCAGAAAAAGTATGTGATTATATTTTTACACAACACGTATCATCTTTCAACTATTCTGTTTGAAATTTTAATAAAAAGCTGAGAAAAAAAATACCTACACTCTGCCATAACTCTCTAACCCGTATATACAGATACCAAGTCTCTCCTCATCTTGCCCAACAGCTGAGCCATGTACACAGAGAGCCCTTCACATAAGGCCAGGCTTGCTGGCACTGATCTTAGGCTCGGCCTGCCTAACAAGATGGTGTATACTAAATGCAGTTGTGACTGAAGGAATGGGTGTGGACTCTGAAACAGGGCAGACTTAAGCTGAAATTCGTACTTCTTAGCTGTGTGATTAAAAAACTTACTCTACCTATGCTTTTCACTTTCCTTATCTATAAAAGTGTAAAAACTTACCTTTCAGGGATTATCAGGGTACGAAAAACAAATTGTATATTTTTTAACATAGTTCACATTTTCCTCTTAAGCGCTACTTCAAGTTTACAAAGTGCCCTCCTAAGTACCATTGCAGAATTCCTGGGGGGTTGGTAACACTGATCTTACTCCTCTCAGATGAAGAAACAGATTCTCCGAGTTTTGTGCAAGAAAGTGTGCACAGTTGGTAAGGGCTAAGGCTGAGCCTTGAACCCAGTCTTCTCACTCCAAGTCCACAGCTCCTTTCCCTATCACCACTCTGCTCTTCTTGAGACAAGAGGACCTACTTGCTGCTTTCTGGGCTGCCCTAATCCTTACACAATGGCCTGTCATTAAGGATCTCCATATGAGTAGCCTTGTGACCTTCAGGTTTAGAAAGATTATCCTCCCAAACACAGACAGGGACGTAATGGCTAATTCAAGTGAAAAAGGAATAAAAGGAGAGGCAAGGTCAACTATTCCCCTGAAAACCGATACCCAAAGACAGAAAGGGATTCCTTACCAAGGGCTTCCAAGCGTTCCATTTGCTCTTCTCTCCATTTACGGATACTTTCAGGCTCTGATTGCAATCGATCCACTTGTGAAATAGCTGCGTAACTGTCTGTTGGACCATTACTCTCCTTAACACAAAACATAATTGTACTCTATCAGTACCAAAAACTCCTTCCTGAAATGCACTTCATCCAAGTTAGAACCCCTGGCTATGTACAGCACTAAAGATTGTTAAAATGTTGAAGGATGACCTTAACAACAATAGCACAACCTGACAGGGAGCTTTCAACGTTACCACACTTAATCGTTACTGCCTAGGAAGAGGCAGAGTAGTTGTTATCCTATCTGTTAATAAATGGGACATGAGTGGGAGATAGGAAAGTCGGGGAGGTGAGTAATGGACTTACTGGGAAACAGTGTTATCAGTTTTGGCTTCCTGCCGTGACACAGAGATTATGTGGTATTTTCAAAGTAACAAAGGCAAGTACACAGTAGAGCAAGGCTTAGACCTTAAGACCTAAATGCTATTATACAATGCAGAAATAAGTCAGTTAATACCACCTTCATCAAAATACAGTGAATCTGAGAAGAGTCCAAAAGAAAATGTAGTTACACATCAAGGAAAAAAATAAAAAGGCAGGCAATTGTGAGGCGTGTGTGCACACATGCAGACTGCTCTTTAGATTCGGAAGCTAATAAACTGACAAAAACTCAAACAGAACTTAATCTTTACTGCTTGAACTAGAGATTACCAGTTTAACTTAACTAGACTATCTACAAAGGTGGAAAAAATTATTTAAAGTATTAGTAGTAACTAACTTATTAGCATTTTTCATGTATCAGACACATAAAAGCTCTCTTCCCCAAACACCTTGCAAAGCAAGTTTTTATTCCCATTTCACAGCTAGTGGATTAAACTGAGGCACAGAGAAATGACAGGTCCAAATTCATAGCTAGTAAAGCAGGGGTGGGGAACATTTTTTCTGCCAAGGGCCATTTGGATATTTATAACATCATTCATGGGCCACAGAGAATTATCAACTTAAAAATTAGCCTGCTACCTGGCTGGTGTGGTTCAGTTGGTTGAGCGTTGCCCCATGCACCAAGAGGTCACAGGTTCCATTCCTAGTTGGGGCTCATGCCTAGATTGCGAGCCTCATCCCCAATAGGGCAAGTACACGAGGCAGCCCATCAGTGTTTCTCTCTCTCTCTCCCTCTCTCTTCCTCTCACTCTAAAATAAAAACATATTTTAAAAAATTAACCAGCTATATTTAGTCAAACATTTAATTAACTCATCCTAATGCTTTGGCAGGGGCAGTTCTGGCCTTTTATGGCCCGCCGGCCAGACGTTCCCCAGCCCTATAGTAAGGATAAAGCCAGGGTCTAAACCCCATTCTATTTCACTCTAAAGGCCAATCACTAAACCTGGGATCGGAAACTACAAATCAGGAGGCCTGCCACCTGCTTTGTAATTAAATTTTACTAACACTGCTAAGTCCATTCGTTTATGTACTGTCTATGGATGTTTTCATATTGTAGTAACAGTAGTAAGACAGACGTTATAACTCACAAAGCTTAATATCTTTACTATGTGGCCCTTTATAGAAAAAGCAAAAATTAGTTCACCCTTGGTTTAAAAGGTTCAAATGTTGGCCCCACTACATACTTACTGCCTTTGTTACTTTAGACCAGCCATCGACAGACAACCTTTTGGACCTCACAGACCACCAGTGGTCCTTGGACAACTGGTTGGCGACCGCTGCTTTAGACTACTGATTTAACCTGTGTGTCTCAATTTATTCATCTGTAACACGGGAATAACAACAATACAGGTCCCTTGAGTTGTTGTGAGAATTAACTAAGTATAACAGTGCTTCATAGCACATCACAGAGAGGGTTTAAATTCACCGCAGCTGCCATCATCTTCTTCTTCTTCATCATCATCATCATCATCATCATCATCATCATCAAGGGTTACTTCTTGAGAATAAAGATGGTTAACACTAGGGCCTGGTCAATAACATTTTAAAAGAAAAGCTCTGTAAGTGTCACTCTCTTCAAATCCTTCTACTTTGGAAGATAACATATCAGCTACTAATATATCCAGGAAAGTCAGGGAGTGGGGTCCTTCCTAAATCAGTCCATTCAAATCACAAGAAAGGAAGACTCTTGACCACTATAATTCAACATAATTAAGAGTACTCTGTACCTGGTAGTACTCGCCATTCATCACTCCATCAACAGCATCTGCAAGACATAAGATTGCAATTTGTCAATTGGGGCTGGTCAAATGCTGAGCCAAAAGTTTACAGACTAAAATATAGTATTGTATGAGGTAGGTATTGTAAGTTACTCATATCTCTCTCTCCCTCCTTCTCTCTCTCTCTCTCTCTCTCTCTCTCTATATATATATATATATATACACACACACACACACATACACACACACCTATATATCTATATATGTATCCTATTTAATAAAAGCCTAACATGCTAATGATATGCTAAGGCCGCTCAACTGCTCACTATGACGTGCAGACCACCAGGGGGCAGACGCTCTGACTGGTAGGTTAGCTTGTTGCTGGGGTCTGGCTGATCCAGACTGAGCAAGTTGGGCTGGACATACCCTAGAGCCCTCTTGTAATCCCTCCCCCTGGCCTGCATTCTCCCAATCCGGGCTGAGGGACACACTCCTACCCTTGCCAAGTGCACGAATTTCGTGCGCCAGGCCTCTAATCTAATAAAAGAATGATATGCAAATATCATTGACCACCACTCCAAGACACCTAAGCCATGCCCACCAGCCAAGCCATGCCTCCTAGCCAATCAGAGCAGCTGTATGCAAATTAACCCAGCCAAGATGGAGGCCAGCAGCCATGGGAGGTTTCCGTTGCAACTGCCTGATTAGGCCGGCAGCCTCTGCTCAAGCAACAATGTTTTAATTATAGAAGCCACGGAGCTGAAGCAAACAGGAGGCTTCCGTTGCCTGCCTAGGTCTCCGCTCAAGGTAACAGTTTCAATTATAGAAGATAAATAAACCCCAGAAACCTGATTCCAGCCAGCCTTGCTGGGATGTTGGGTCAATGGGAGCTGTGAGCAGCCCGAAAACGGCCCTCAGTCCCTTACCCAGGCTGGCCACACCCCCATGGAGGTGAGGTTCCCCATTGGGGGGGTTTGGCCAGCCTGTGAACAGCCATCAGCCCCTCACCAGGCTGGCCAGGCACGCCCAACAGGTAGACATCCCCCGAGGGGTCCAAGACTGCGAGAGGGTACAGGTCGGGCTGAGGGACCCTCTCGAGTGCACAAATTTTTGAAAAATTGGTCAAAATAATACAGGAAATATATATATATTATTGATTATATATATATTGTATTGATTTCATAGAGGGAAAGAGAAAGAGAGAAACAGCAATGATGAGAATCACTGATCAGCTGTCTCCTGCACTCCCCACACTGGGGACTGATCCTGCAACCAAGGCATGTGCCTTGACTGGGAATCAAACTGTGACCTCCTGATTCATAGGATGATGCTCAACCACTGAGCCACAATGGCCAGGCTACAATCCAGTCTTATTGACACAATTATTATTATTATTAATATATTTTATTGATTTTTTTTTTACAGAGAAGTGAGAGGGATAGAGAGTTAGAAACATCTATCAGCTGCCTTCTGCATGCCTCCTACCAGGGCTGGAGCCCAGGATCAAAAGAGGCAACCTTCAGGTGCATGGGGAGGTGCACAACACTGGCCAGGCAAGTCCCACAAACCCATTCTGTGTTTCACTAATTTAATTACCTGATAATCTGATAAGCATGTGTACCTAACCTAACCATGAGGCAGTCTCTACAGGGTTGCACACCATTGCTCTAATGTACTTTAAAAGCCTCAAAAAAATTTAGCTTCTACCTACATAATCTGTATTCTGTATCTGTTGGCTGACCACATTTACTAGATAACTGGAGGCCTAGTGCACAAATCTGTGCATGGATGAGGTCTGATCAGGCCAGGGGAGGGGCCGAGGGAGGTTGGCTGGCTGCACTGCGTGTCATAGCGATTGGTGGTTCCAGTCGCTTGGCTTTTATATATATACTAGTATCCCTGTGCATGAATCTGTGTGCCAGTAGCTCGTTGCCGCCCTCCTGTAGCTCCACCCCCCATAGCTTGCTGTCCTGCCCCCTCCTGTAGCTCTCAGCCACCCTCCTGTAGCTCGCTGCCCCACCCTCCTGTTGATCTGTGATAGGTTGTTATGCTTCATGGCGCAATGACCATTTGCATATTACATATTTATTATATAGGATAGATTATGTAGAACTTGTATTATTTTGACCAATTTTTCAAACTGCCATGACATTTTATTGAATAGAATAGGAGAGGAAAGGTGAAAGAAGAGATGAACCTAAATGATTTAAGAACTCAAGTAATAAAAGGAATGCCAAGTACTTAGTATGGGCCACCATCAGGAGGCCCTCAGAGGGCAATATATGAAAATATTTTGCACAGCTTTCTTCTAGGTGTAGGTGCTCTCAGCCTCATTCTTTCCTTTTAACAGGCAAAGATTTCATCACACCACTCCTCTGGTCTTGTTTCCTATTACAAGCATACCTCTTTTTTATTGCACTTCACAAATATGGTGTTTTTTACAAACTGAAGGCAGGAGGCAGCTGATCAATGATTCTCATCATTGATGTTTCTATCTCTCTCCCTCTCCCTTCCTCTCTGAAATCAATAAATAATAATAATTATAAATATTAAAAGTACTCTATAAACGTTTGGAAATATAAAGTTCACCAAAAAACTAATCAAAGTATTTGGGAGGGAATGGGAGGGGATATTAAACTGACCTCAGTAATAAACTTACTGATGTAGAATTGCTGGGCCACAGGATATACATTTTAAATTTTAAAGATTTCTAAACACCAATCATGTGCCCTAATTCTCAGACCTTCACTGAGACAGTTTTATGTTTTAAAATTTTTGCTAATTTGATAGCAAAAAAAAAAACACAACACAAACAAAAACAACCAAAAACACATTAAGGTAGCTTTGTTGTGATGATCTTATTTCCTATGAGGTAATTAAAAATCTGACACTTGATTTTCTTCTTTACTGATCTGCTCGTTTTGCCCATTTTTTAATCTCTAAGTATTCTCTCTGTATGAATTAGTCCTCTCATACTACAACTGTTTACCCCATTTACTTTATATGGTTTATGATATTTAACACTTAAAATTTAACTTGTATGTAAACAATATCAATGTTCCCTTTATGATTTCTGTACCTGCTTTTATGCTAAAGACCTTTCCTATTCCAAGATAAATACTCACTTTTCTCCTGGTACTTGGGGGGGGGAAAATCCTCTCTCTAATCCACCCAAAATTTATTTTTGTGTAAGACAGAAAAGAGATAATTTTTAATCCTAGAGCCCACGAGCCAGATGGACATTCTGGTTAATAAATTACAGCTACCATACCAACTATTCAGTTAATATATTCCAGCCCAGGGCCATTCCCAACAGGAAAGGCTTTGATCACTATTCCACCACAAAACTAGCAGCAGTTCTCATCCCGTACCTCCTACGTCACATGCTATCTGTCCTTTGGGTCTGAAGACTCTTCCAGACCCATTGGTAAATGCTTTGAACCCTGATACCTTACAACTGTACTTATGTTCAATTCAACTGGCCCAAGTCAAGGGCCGTCTGTTGCTACAGAAACATGCAGAAAGGACATTAGGGCGCCTTGATTTATTAAGACAGCTAAGCTAAGCAACCTGATGCTCCAGAAGGAAACTGTCTAGGCAGCTGTGGCCAATCTTTCAGACCGCACGGACCACCAGTTGGCGACCACTGGTCTAAGGCATCCAGACAGAAACAGTCAGAATATGATTCCAGAGATGAAAGACTCTTTGTCCCAAACCCACCTTCGACCTCTCAAACCTTTGAAGTCAAGCAGACCAGGGTTTGATTACAGTGGAGCCATGTATTAGCTTAAATGCTACATTAGGATCATTGTTTAAATTCCATGATTTTACATTCTCATCTGAAGGAGAATGACACTACCGCTTAGAACCTGTCACAAAGTAAATGGGTAGTACTACTAAATACCATGCATGAGATTTCCTTGAACTTATTAGCTTCACCACTACCAAGAAAATTATTCTGTCTCAGCTTTTCTTTAAAATTCATGTACCTGTTTCCTTCTCCTCCAAGAAAGAACCTGACAGAAACATACCAAATAGTGCCTCACTGCCATACTCCTTTAGTAGCTCCTTAATCACCTCTTATTTTCCTCCCTCCTAACTACAGGTTTTCAACAGCTCTAGAATTAGGCTGCCTCTTTCCTGACCACTTGTTCTTCAATATCCCTGGAGCCACTTCACAAAGCTGGGTACCTCCCATCTTTAAACCTATGTATGCATCTTTTCCACCTCTCCTAATAACTGAGGGAATCACCCCAGGTTCAAGCCGAATCCCTCTGGTTTTTGCCTGCCCCATCCTCCAGGGGCCTTTCCCCCAGGGCCGGAGGAGTTTATGTAAGCTCCTCAATCTGTTAGAGCCTCCTGCCTTTAGGAGGATCCAGAGCTCCCTCCTAAAATCTGTCCTCGAGACAGCAAGATGGCAGCATAAGGTAAACACCGTAAATGCAGCCGTGAAAAACCATTTCAGAAAAACCACGAAAAGAACACACGGACACCACTCGCACCCACAGGAAGGCTGGCTGAGTGAAAATCCTACAACTAGAAAAGAGTCTGAGACTCAGAGGAGCGGTGGAAGCAAAGTACAGAGGTATGGAGGCACGCGCACGGGGCTCGGGGAAGGACTGGTGCCGGAGGTCGCGGTTCTTTTCCAAAACGGAGAGAGCCACAAGTTCCCAGCGGCTCTGAACTCCAGTTCCAGGCGAGTTTCTGAGGACTCAGACACCCAGAGAAGGGGGACTGACTGGCACCAGGAGGAAATCCAAAGCGGGTTTCTCTCAGTGTTGCTTGCAGCAATTACCGTGTGACACAGAGATCTGGTGTCTCTCAGCACAGGGTTGAGAAGCGCCATAGCTGTTTGCTCCGCCCTGCCCTGCAAACTCCCCGAGGCCCCGCCCCTCCCAAGCTGCGTCAGAGGCTTTTGCATATAAAAGACTGAGTAGCCTAAGGCAAAGGCTGAATCAACACCTCCTTAAAGATAAAGGAGCCAGCCTAACCCAGTGGCCAGAGTGGGACTAACCTAAACAAAACAGATCCACAAGGAACACACTCGGGGAAGATGCAGTGAGCACAAAAGCCCCACTGAGACAACTCTAGCCCCATAAGGGTGTCTCCAGCACAGAAGTTCTCCCACTGTAGACACAGCTGACTCTCATAACCAAGTGGCTTAGAGGTTAATCCCTCTCAGTGATCGCTTAACTCAGCAAGGGACGCAGTCAAAATGCGGAGACAAAGAACCAGGCCACAAATGACAGAAATGGAGTAAAGAAAACGACAGGATATAGAGTTCAAAACCACGGTTATTAGGTTTTTCAAGAAATTTCTAGAGACTGCCGATAAATTTAGTGAGACCACCGATAAATTTAGTCAGCTCCTCAGTGAATCTAATGAGACCCTCAAGGATATGATAAAGGGCCAACTAGAAATTAAGTGTACACTAACTGAAATAAAGAATATTATACAGACATCCAACAACAGACGAGAGGATCGCAAGAAGCAAGTCAAAGATATGAAATATGAAGAAGCAAAACCCACCCAGCGGGACAAGCAAAAAGAAAAAAGAAAAGAAGAAAAAAGAAAAAGGATCAAAAAGTATGAAGATAGTGTAAGGAGTCTCTGGGACAACTTCAAGCGCACAA
>PVJC01005266.1:0-59776 GCA_004026665.1 Murina feae
TGCGCGTGCCTCCGTACCTCTGTACTTTGCTTCCGCCGCTCCTCTGAGTCTCAGACTCTTTTCTAGTTGTAGGATTTTCACTCAGCCAGCCTTCTTGTGGGTGCGAGTGGTGTCCGTGTGTTCTTTTCGTGGTTTTTCTGAAATAGTTGTTCAGGGCTGCATTTATGATGTTTACCTTATGCCGCCATCTTGCTGTCTCCCCAAGATGTCAGATTTTTTAAATGTTCAATTTTTACCACATAGTTTAGTAATGAAATAATCCTAAACTCTAAAGCAGAAACTGCCTCTGAATCTTACACAAGGGAAAATAGCTCACAATTTTTTGTATTTATTTTATAATAAAGAGCCAAATATGTTTTCTATTAAAAGGGTCATATTGAACAAATGACCTGTGTCATTCAGGTAATGATACCTTCATGTTACAGCTGCTAAGAAAACCAGATGTATTCTACAATTTAATTAAATAGTCCTAATATTTTCTATACCCCAACTGCATGTAGATAGGGCAACTCTATACTTTGAAATCCCTCCCCTTTGATTCCCTAATGGTTAAAGTAGAAGCCAAAGACAAAAGTTACTTGTAAAATATATCTGACCTTCCATCTATAGCTTAATATTTGGTGCCTTTTAAAGTTATAAAATGAATGTTGACAGTTTTTGTTCTTACAGTTCTTTGTCTGGGAGCTGGCCTTATTTGAAAGGAATATAGGGCTTAAGCCTTTCTTCAGGAAACTGCTCCACCTGGTGTCAAAAATTGTTCATACATCACATTATTTGGGACCTGTCAATTCTTGTGGGACTCATTCTCTTTGTTATTATTAAATGGAACAAACTTTATAAATCACCAAAGGCACATAGAGCTTACAAATGGCTCTTTAATTTTCTGCTTGTCTTATAATTTGATGAATTAACATGCCTATAGGGAGCATGTCTGAGATATATTTTTCATTATCAAGTACCGAAGTTCCTGTTTTTTTGTTAACCTGGTTGTTCACAGAATTGAGTCACGTTTTTCTAGTATTGGAAATAATTCCAAGGTGGATACTAAAATAATCCCATTACTTCTCCCAACTATTTATAACAATCTATAATCCATAAATTATTTCTCAAGAGGATTGCAATCTTGTAAAAACCTGTATGTAATAAATGCACATATCAATGGTTAAAACACATAACTGGGAAGTGGGGGGGTCTGAGTAGAGGTGGGCAAAATGAGGACATCTGTAATAGTGTCAACAATAAAAATAAAGCCCCCCCCCCATAAAATTATAACTAAATCTTGGTATCAGGCAGCTCCTTTGGAAAAATTCTTCCAATTTATTTTTATGTAAAGTGTATCTTTCCCCTGATGGTTTTCTATACCATTCAAGTACCTGCAGTAGTCTTTTCTAAAACTATCATCTCTTCTAAAACATCATGTTAAGTCTAACATTATTACTCAGAGAAGAGTAATGAACACATCTAATGCACGTGCCATGTGTAAGTCCTCGGCAAGTGGCTAGTTCACTGATTCCCAGGCTCAACATGCTTCTTCTGGTGGACTACTGTGGTCCCACAAAGGAAAAAGGATTAGCAAACTAGAGCTTGCAGATCAAGCCCAGTCTGCCACCATTTTTGTGACTATAGGTTGACCTGAAAACGGTCACATTCCTTTACACACTGTTTTTGGATGCTTTCTCATTACATTGACAGATCTGAAGAGTTGCGAGAGAGACTGTGTGGCCTGCAAAGCCTAAGATATTCATTATCTGGTCCTTCACAGAAAACGTGCTGCCCCTGGGGTTTCAAGCTCTGGGTCAGACCATTATTAAGGCGAAAGTCTGTACTCATTCAAACACAGAGATGCATCAAGGAAAACAGTAGCCATTTTCCCTTCATTAACTTATTGTTTTTACTCTGAGCATAAGTTCCTCTAGTAAATAAGTATTCCTAGATCACCTGTGTTCTGAATTATCTGAGAGAAAACCTACTACCATAGTTGCTAAGACTAAAATAAAAATTTTAATTGATTTCTAGAAATTATATCCAAGAAGAGTGCTTAGAAGGTACAATCTTAAAAAATCTATCAACCACAGAAGCCTTCTTTTGCATCTGATCAACTTATAAAACACATAAATGAATGAAATCAGTAACTTGTTCTACTTGCTAGACAAGAATTGCTCATGAAATAGACATCAAAGAAACAAAAAGACGACTGCATAAAAAATAAAATCAAAAAATGAAAAGGAGTTTACAAATGCTACTTCATTTCTAATTTGTTATTTAATTTTACATTCCCGCACCACCACTCCCACCCCAACAAAAAACCCAGACCCAAAGGGTGGAGTCTAGCCCCAAAGAACCAATCCCGGTCGGAACAGAAGAACCCAGCCATGAAGGGAGAAGCCTAGTGCAAAGAGCTGGGCCTGTCTGAACAGCAGAACCCAGTCCTGAAGCTGGGAGCTTGGCCCAGAAGAGCCCAGCCCAGACCCCAACAGCCATAGCCAGTCCTGAAGGGCGGACCCAAGCCCAAAACCGAACATTTAAATCCAGTCCCGAAGGGGCAGGGCCTAGCCCTTAAGAGCAGAGCTGAGACCCAAACAGCTGTGGACAGTCCTGAATGCAGAACCTTCCCCGAAACCCCCAGGCCCAGCCTAGCTTGTAAGAGCCAAAACTAGCTCCTAAGCAATACCTATTCTTCCAGCAGGCCCGAGGAAGCCAGCCTCGGTGTGTTGCAGTGATTTGCACAGGCACCTCTCCCTTGAGAGTCAGCTACACTTTCAACCTACGTCTCCTAGGCCAAGTATTCTGATTTGTTACTTAATAAGGAGTCTTTCCTTATATCGAAATATAACACACTTTACAGATACACTAGAGATCATACAGATAGATACACTGGAAATCATAAGCATGTTGCTATATATTATATAAAAGATATAAATCACATTTTAAATCATTCCTTATATTTATCTAAATTAAATTTAAAATGAAGAGCATATGAAAATACTCTTTATAACACCAGGAGTAGATACAGTTTTATTTTCTGGGAAAATTCAAAAGAGGATGTTAGCCCTCCTGGCTGGCTTAGTGGTTGAGCACCGACCTATGAACCAGAAAGTGAGGGTTCAACTCCTGGTCAGGGCACATGTCCAGGTTGCAGGCTCGATCCCCAGTGAGGGGCATGCCGGAGGCAGCCAGTCAATGATCCTCTCTCATCACAGATGTTTCTATGTCTCTCTCTTCCTTTCTTTCTGAAATCAATAAAAAAAAAAATTTTTTTTTTAAAAAGAGGATGCTATATGCAATATACATGGTGGGACAACGGTAGAGTATTTTTATTTTCCTCCAGATTTAAGACGTAAGCCGCAGCTCCTGTCCCCATAGGACTGATTTATATATAGTTCACCCTTATGTTTAATGTGTGGTGCCTTAGGGTTCTCACCCAAAGCCTTTGGGTTTACCAGGGTATATCCTTGGCCAGTCTCACTTTTCTGGGTTTCCTCTTTAACAAAGATATTAACCTTGTCATTATTTGCCCTTTTCTCATCTCTATGATGTCTTTAAACAGATGTTTTTAAATTTTATCAACCTTTTGATGATACTTTCACAAGAGAATTGACCCAAATTGCCTAATCTATCATCACTGGAAATGAAAATCATCAGTGATTTTCAACTATGCTATGACATCCTGCTACATTAAAATCAACTGTGGGAAATGTTGCTTATAATTTATTTTTTAAAATGTTTTTATTGATTTTTTAGAGAGGAAGCAAGAAGGAAAGAGTGAAACATCAATGAGAAAGAGAAAAATTGAGTGGCTGCCTCCTGCAGGACCCATGCTGGGGGCTGAGCCCGAAACCCAGGCATTTGTCCTGACGGGGAATCGCACCAGCAACTCTTGGTGCACAGATGATGCTCAACCAGGTGAGCCACACTGGCCAGGACACTTATTAATTTCTTAAGAATAACAGCTAAAGCATGTAAACTAAAAATGGTTGCTTTTTAAAAACAAAATCAGAGTAAAAATAATGATAATATAGTAATAGCAGCTACAATTTATTGAGTATCTTACATACATTAGCCACTGAGCTGAAAAGTGAATAAATCTGTTATTTCACTTAATTCTCAAAAAAGCCTTATAATAGATATTATAATAGGTATTATTATTCCATTTAAAATTGAATAAAATGAGGTTTAATAATAAATTATTATTAATAAATTCCCTAAATATCACCATCAATACATATATCTAATCTAATAAAAGAACAATATGCAAATTAACCACCACTGTGAGACACCTAAGCCACGCCCACCAGTCAAACCACCATACAACCAATCAGAACGACTGTATGCAAATTAATCCAGACAAGATAGCGGCCAGCAGCCACGGAGATAGAGCAAACAGGAGGCTTCTGTTTGGAGGAAACTGCCTGCCTTGGCCAACTGGGCCTCTGCTCAAGGAAACAAAGTTTCAATTATAGCAGCCACGAAGCTGAAGCAAACAGGAGGCTTCATTGCCTGCCTAGGCCTCGGCTCAAGGCAACAAAGTTTCAATTATAGAAGATAAATAAACCCAGAAATCTGATTCCAGCCAGCCTTGCTGGGTCGTTGGTTCAATGGGAGCTGTGGGCAGCCTGAAAACAGTCCCCAGACCCTCAGCCAGGCTGGCCACGCCCCCATGGGATAAGAGTCCCCACTGGGGGGCTGGGCCAACCTGCAAACAGCCATCAGCCCCTCACTCAGGCTGGCCAGGCACGCCAACAGGTAGACATCCCCCAAGGGATCTCAGACTACAAGAGGGCACAGGCTGGGCTAAGGGACCCCGCCCCCCCTGAGTGCACAAATTTTTGTGCACTGGGCCCCTAGTATATATATAAAAGCCTATGCGACTGTTAGGACTGAATGACTGAAATGACTGGTTGACCAGTTGCTATTGTGTGCACTGACCACCAGGGGGCAGACACTCAATGCAGGAGCTGCCCCCTGGTGGTCAGTGCACTCCCACAGCCAACCTCCCATGGTCCCTCTCCCTGGCTGGCTGGCCTCCATCAGCCCCTGGTGCTAATCCATTTGTAGAGACCTGCTTCTGGGTTGGGGTTGCATACATAGCAGAGCAGCTCCCTTACTGTGATCTACTGAAAGTCAGCCCTTACCCTAACTGGTTTGGCTCAGTGGATAGAGCGTCGGCCTGTGGACTGAAAGGTTCCAGGTTCAATTCCGGACAAGGGCATGTACCTTGGTTGCGGGTGCATCCCCAGTGGGGAGCGTGCAGGAGGCAGCTGATCGATGTTTCTCTCTCATCGAGGTTTCTAATTCTCTATCCCTCTCCCTTCCTCTCTGTAAGAAAATCAATAAAATATATATACAGAAAAATAAATAAATAAAGTCAGCCCTCAACACAAGAGTTTGTCTCACTCCCATTCTCTTCCTTTCCCAGGGGCCACCCGCCCGCTGTGGTGGCAATGTGGTGGCAAGGGAAAGAGGAGGGAAGGGAGGCAGGGAACTGCATGGTGGTGGGGTGCGGATGGTATCCGGTTCCTTCCACACCTGGCCTGGCGACCATCACCTCTTCTCCCAACCCCGCTAGGGCCCTTGGGCTCAGGCTGGGATGGGGAACTGGGGGTGGATGGTGGCGGATGCAGCCCTTTCTCAGAGAGGCGAAGGGCCAGCTTCTTCCTCAGGGCTGGCAGCCAACCTCCCACGGTCCCTCTCCTGGCAGGCCAACTTCCCGTGGTCCCTGCCCCTCCCCCCCCCCCGTGTGCATGAATCTGTGCACTGGGCCTCTAGTTAGTAATAATTTGGTTAGGCATTCAAACCTAGTTGTTTAACTCTGAATATACCCTATTTACCTCCCATGATAGGAATGAAAGATTTTAATCCCATAACAAGATCACCTTCAATAACCTGCAGATTCTTAAATATTGAAGAAAAAGATGGGAACACACCATTATATTTGAAACTGGGCATGCCATGAGAGTATGTCCTACATGTAAACATGTCAACATGGAAAGAAAGGCTAACTGGCGTTAAAGTAATTTATGAATATGGAAAACTATTAAGACAATTACTTTCACTCACATGCATTAACTGGTATTACACAGGCATAAATAGAGATAAAGAAAATATCCCTGTAATTTAAGTAGAGTTTTGAAGGGTTTCATCTTCATCCAGAATAGAACCTGCAAATACAGTAGTGTGTTGGTTGTATGAGCAATGCCACCTAGTGGCAGCCAAATATAGACAACTTAGAAAAAAGTTCTAAAAGAGTGGCTGGTTCTTAACTTTTTATGGGTTAGAGAGACTATATGTCCTTTTTGTCAGAAAGGTGCATGTTTGCAAAGACACATAGCAATATTTATAGACTTTAGGGAATTAAAAGACCTCCTGAAGTCCATTTATTGACTATTAAAACTAATTTGAAAGAATATATGCATCCCCATGTTCATTGCGGCTTATTTCCAATAGCCAAAATATGGAAGCAAGCCAAGTATCCATCAGCAAATGAGTGGGGGAAAAAGTTGTGTTATATGGAATACTACTTGGCCATAAAAAAGAATGAAATCTTACCTTTTTTAACAGCATAAACAGACCTCGAGGGTATTATGCTAAGTGAAGTTAAATGGGACAGAGAAAGACAAATACCATACGATTTCACTTGTATGTGGAATCTAAAGAACAAAATAAAATAGAAACAGACTTATAGATAACAGAGAACAGACTGATGGTTGCCAGAGGAAAGGGAGTTTAGAGGTCTGGATGAAAAAGGTGAAGGGATAAAGAAGTACAGATTATAGTTATAGACTAGTCAGAGGATATAAATTACAGTATAGTGAATATGGTCATATTATCATAACTATGTACGGGATTAAGTGGGTATTTGAATTATTGGGAGCATTCTGTGAAGTATATAGTGTCTAACCACTATACTGCACACCTGAAACTAACAGAATAAATAAATAAATAAATAACAGAATAAATAAAATTGCTTATTGATAAATTAAAAATCAAGACAAACTTCCCATTTTCAAGGCAAATATACAGGTATCTAATACTTTAGGAAATAAAGTAACAGTTTCAGATCAGCATTTAGTTGTATACTCCTAACATGGTCACTTGTTTTTTTGACTAGAAGTTAAACTCAAAAATGTATAACACAAGAATGTTAACATCACATATCCCTAAGTGAGGATTATGTAATGCCTCATAAATGAAAGAAGGTATAATGAGGACTTTCCAAACACAATCACATTTCACAAATATAAAACAAAAGGAGTGGTTGCCCAGCTGGTGTGGCTGGCTCAGTGGCTGAGTGTTGACTTATGAACCTGGAGGTCACAGTTCAATTCCCGATCAGGGCATAGGCCTGAGTTGTGGGCTCGATCCCCAGTAGGGGATGTGCAGGAGGCAGCTGATAAATGATTCTTTCTCATCATTGATGTTCCTCTCTCTCCCTTCCTCTCTGAAATAAATAATCCATGTAAAGTACTGAGCAGAGAGCACAGCAAATTCAATAAATGTTAACTAGTCCATCGGTCAGGACAGGCTATAATAATAAACTACTTCCAAATCTCAGTAGCTTACTCTACATATCCACCACAGGTTGGCAAAGGGAATCTGCTCATCACAGTCAGAGACTCAGGCTCCATCTTGATACAATATGCAGGTGAAAAAGAGTCTGACAAACCTTGAATCTTTATCAATTTCATAAAGAACATCTGTAAAAAACCTAGAGCTAACATAATATTTGATGGTGAGAAATTACAGGCTTTGCCACTAAGACTGGGAACAAGGCAGTGACTCCTATTCAACATCATACTGGAAGATCTTGCTAACACAGTAAGACAAGAAAAGGAAATGAAAGGGTATACAGAGTGAGAAAGAAGAAATAAAGCTATCTTTACCCTGGCTGGTTTGGCTCAGTGGATAGAGCGTTGGTCTGGGGTCCCAGGTTCAATTCTGGTTAGGGCACATGTCTGGGTTGTAGGCTCGATCCCCATTAGGGGTCATGCAGGAGGCAGCTGATTGATGATTCTCATCATTGATGTTTCTCTCTCTCTCTCCCTTTCTCTCTGCCTCCCTTCTTCTCTGATATACACACACACACACACACACACACACACACACATACATATATATACCTTTATTTGCATATGAGATGATTTATCTGTGTAAAATATTCTAAGGAATTGATAAAAAAAAGTCGTGAAACTATAAAGTGATGATAGCAAGGTTGCAGGATACAAGGATAATACACAAAAGTCAACTGCTTTCCTATATACTAGCTATTAATATACATAATCCACAAATCATGTCCCTAAGTATTTACCCAAAAAAGTAGGAAACTTATATACACACAAAAACTTGCACACTAATGTTTATACCAGCTTTATTAATTACTAGAGGCCCGGTGCACAAAATTCGTGCACGAAGGTTTGGGGCTCCATCAGCCCAGCCTGCCCTCTCTCACAGTCCAGGACCCCTCAGTGGATGTCCTACTGATGGCCAGAGCAGGTGCCGTGTGTGTGTGTGTCTCCGCTGGGGGTCTGCCCCCAGCTGCACTGTAGAGGCTGAGAGTAGGTGCCCCATGAGTGTGTATGTGTGTGTGTGTCTCCTCTGGGGCTGCCCCCAGCTGCATAGGAGGCTTGGAGCAGGCGCCCCGGGTGTGTGTGTGTGTGTGTGTGTGTGTCTGTCTGTCTGCTGGGGGCCTGCCCCCAGGCACACTGTGGAGGCTTGGATCAGACACCCCTCTGTGTTAATCTCTCAGGCTCTTGGCCTCGCCTGCATGTTGTTCTCACCCTTGAGCTGTGGCTAGAGCTGGGTGCTGCCTGCCAGCCATGCTTGCCTGTTTGCAGATCACCGCGGCAACCAAGGAGCAGGCCCTGCTGCTTGCTGCTTGCAGGCTGCGCTTTCCTGCTCACCATTGTGGTGGCAACCGGGAGCAGGCCCTGCTGGGGGTGCCTGCGGGCTGCCCATGCGTTCCTGCTTGCAATCTGATCGCCGCCTGCACATTCGCAGTGCTTTCCTGCTGCTTATCGCCAGTGACCCCTGAGCAGGCCCTGCTGCGGCCTGCCTGCTGGCGGTGCTTGCCTGCTTGAGGGCAGCGTGATCTGCTCACGGGTTGCTGAGGCAATGCCTGCTGGGCTCACGTTGCCAGGGTGATGCCACCAGTGTCCTGCCCCACTGCTATGGGCACCACCATCTTTATCACAGAGTGATGGTTAATTTGCATATTACTCTTTTATTAGATAGGATTACCATAACATGGAAACAACTATGATCTCCTTTAATAAGAGAATAGATAAATAAACTGTGGTGGCACACCCAGAAAATGGAATATTATTCAGCAATAAAAAAAAAAATCAGGGCCCGGGCAGTGTGACTTAGTGGTTGAACATCAACCTATGAACCAGGAAGTCACAGTTCGATTTCTGGTCAGGGCACATGCGCAGGCATCAGGCTCAATCCCCAGTGGGGGGCATGCAGGATCAATGATTCTCACTCATCAGTGATGTTTCACTCTCTCTCCCCACCTCTCCCTTCTTCTCTGAAATCAATAAAAACATTTTTTAAAAAATCAGGTATCAAGCCATGAAAAGAAATAGGAGAGCTTTAAACATATATTGTTAAGTGAGAGAAATCAGGCAGAAAAAGATACATAATGAATAATTCCAACTATATGACATTCTGGAAAAGCCAAAATTTACCAGTAAAAGGAAGAATAGTTGCTAAAGGTTCATGGGTGAGGGGGTAGGAATACAGAAGGAATAAATATGTGGGTCACAGGGTATTTTTAGGGCAGTGAAACTATTCTGTATGGTACTAAAATGGCCATTATGTAATATTATGCATTTGTAAAAACCCACAGAACTTTAAAATACGAAGAGTGAACGGTAATGGAAACAATGAGCTTTAGTTAATAATGTGTCAATATTCATTCCTCAATTGTAATGAAGGCGCCACACTAAAGCAAGATGTGAAAAATAGGAGAAACTACCATTAGATTGTGTACTTGAAATTAATGTTATGTCAACTGTATTGCAATTTTTAAAAAAGAAACTTGAGCCAGGCTGATATGAATCAGGAGGTCATGGTTCGATTCCTGGTCAGGGCACATGCCCATGTTGTGGGCTTGACCCCCAGTGGGGGGCATGCAGGAGGCAGCCAATTAGGGACTCGCTCTCATCATTAATGTTTCTATCTCTTGCTCCTTCTCCCTTCCTCTATGAAATCAATTAAAATATTAATAAAAATAAATTTGAAAAGTAGGGAAAACTGTGTGTGTGTATGAAAGTATATGGAACTCTCTGTCCTTTCTGCTTAATTTTTCTCTAAACCTAAAACTGCTCTAAAAGAATAAAGCCTATTCATTAAAAATAAAAAAATGTTCTTAGTTCTTTACAAATTTTTCTTTTTGCTCTATCCAACCACTGGCACCAGCAACCCACCTGGATCACGTGAAGATTTAATTTACCTCACAATATAATTACAATATCCCTTTAAATTTCACTTTTCAGATACTTATAATAGGTACTTAATAAAAAACTGAACACATAACTGTTTCTATTCAATTAATAATGTCGATATTTACTTATTTAGGTAAAAAAAACCATTTATCTTTGACTCCTTCTTCCCCCATACATCTCTTTGTACCAATAAAATTTCTCTAAGATTTGACCTATTTTATTACAATGCCACTGTCATTCCAACTACTCTTGAAATATTAAAAGTTTTATGCCCTGTTTTGTTTTCATTCAGCTTGAGTTCTCTCTGAAAATTCTCTTTTGGAAATACCCCTTCCTCGCCATACTTTTTGCCACATCCATGGAAGCCTATGTCTCTCACGAAGGATTATAGTAACTACCCATCTTCTCTCCTACCTTCAATCTATCTCCCAATATAAAGCCAAAATTACATAGTCATAAAATGCTGGTCTGGTTATTTTACTTGTACTTAATTTGAGGGCATTTAAAATAATTCTAAATAATTCTATTCACTCAAAACAAACAAAACTCAAATTTACCTAATGTGAACAAAGTGGACTGATCGACCCTGGACCCCAGATCATTATCAACAGTGATAATCTACAAAGCTTTTACATAGCTGTTATTAGAATACAACACAGTTTCAGGGGCTCCTTGGCTGTATTTTCATACTTAGTGAACAAGAATCATACGTTATTTTATAAAATAAAATATAAAGGTTTTGTTTCTCATGGAAATTTATTCGAACTTATTGTACACTTGATAAGCTTCATTAAAATCCCTTTTAAGGTATAGCAGAATCTGCTATCTGGGTTACTTTTTAGATACCTTCAAATTAATCAAATGCTAGAAATGAGTTCCTTAATTTACCCAAAGAAACTCAGAGGGCAGGTCTAGATAAGAATAGAAAGGTAACCTGTATCCTGTAATTCCTTCCTTTTGTCCTCTGTCTTGACCTCTAGGGTAGCTTATTCTTCTAAAAATATAGTATTAATGAAACACACGTATGGGTTACCTCCCTAGGATTTATATCTCTATTTGGAATAAAATTAGCAAGCAATCATGAACAGAATTCTAAAATTCCAGGTTTTAAACTCCCATAACTTGAAGAAATTATGAATTACAGATTAATTCTCAAGTAATTCTTCAGATCATTAACTCAGCAGCCTTCAGAACAATAATTCCTTAATACTTTTCATGCCTACTTTAGAAATGAATTCCTGAAGCAGAGAGACTGTAAGTGTTTGCAGTATCTAACACTTTTCAGCAATCAGTACTGCTGTGACAACTTTCCACCTGTTTCCCCCAATCAAGATCAAGCTGTTTTCAAATGTGGAACTGCTGTGAATGTATCCAAGGACAAGAATAGGTGAAACAAGAGAGGCATCCAGGGCACAAAATTTAATGAGGCACTCACTCATCAGCCCACACTTAGACATGTCCTGAAAGTGCTTATTAAATTCTGTGCCCTAGATGTCTTGCTCGTCACCCTCTGGTCTTGTCAATGTTCAAAGAAAAACCTATTTTTTTATCTCTCTAATTTCAACTAAGTAAAAATATATATATATATATATTTTAGGAGGGGCTCATTTTATACTTAGGTTTAAAAGGATTTAAGAAAGCATTTAGTAATAAATATGTAATACTTCATCAACTACATTCAATGAGAACGTCAAAATATCACTTCAAGTGTATACGAAGTGTTTGAAGGTGTGAGGAAGACACTATTTCGACTGGCTGATTAACAGAGAAAGTAAACTGTCCAAATTAATTCTAAGCCTTACATGGAATTTTATGCATTTAAATAACTTCAATTCTTAACACAATAATTGCATAACTAAAAGAACCATTATTCCAAAATTTTGAAAGCAAAAAACATTTTCTGACTAAATTAATTTAAGGAAACAATATCATTTGCTTAAGAGGTTTTTCCCCTTCTCTTCCCCCTCCCCCCTTCTATTTTTAAATCCTCAATCCAAAAGGAAAAACAAAACAGAATTCTAAATAAAACTCAAAGCACTGATTTGAGGATTAGAATGTTTATAAGAGACAAAGATAATTAAGTTAAAATCTTGGAATTTTAATGTCTGAAGTAAAAATACCAATAAAAATATAATCTCTTCTAATCTTGCTTATTGAAAGTTATTCTTACCAGATAAAGCAGAAAGGTGTGCAGTCCTGTTCCAAGCCCAACAGAAGACAAAATTCCTAAGCCTATCCAGTAGGCATACAAAAGAAACTGTTTCTCTATACGTTGCACATACTGAAAAACAAAAGGGTCAAGGTGAAAAATCAAAACCAGAATTTGTAAACAAAAATGTGGTATTTATCAACTACAATCAAAATAAGATAAGCCAACTAAATAGGTTTCCAATAGAAAGAAAGTATTAATATTAAAAACCCTTGAAGGGAATTAATTCCTTTAATATATAATAGCAGAGATGACAAAAAAAATCCATCTTACTGGAATAAAACTCTTGTTTCTAGACCCTTCAAATCCTACTACTGCAATAATATTTATAGGAAAAATGCTAGTTACTAATAAGATGACTATAAGAATAAAAATTTTCAAGATATTTAAAAGTTACAAAAACTTTAAGAAAGCATTAATATACAGTGGAAAGAGCGGGGGCAGTTATTTATATAATATTTGTGAATAGAATACTATATTCTTATTTACCAAAGTAAAAAAGTGAGAATAAAATATTTTTTTGTATATTTAAGACTAAGATGCTTTTCAAACAGGAGCAAAATAAGTCCCCTGGGATGTGGATGGACTTGCTGGAAGAATGCCAAAACCAGTCTAGATTCTCACACTGACAAATAAATTCATCAAGCCAGTTCCCTGCAAATTCTAATAGCACACAGATTTCTGTAAAATATTTTTTAATGTATTTAAAATTATAAAAACTTTCCCGAGATTAGAGGTAAACTGCTTTAAAATATGAAATATCATTTTAGGACCATATCGTATTCAAATACATTAATGTTTTGCTTTTTAACAAAAGTTATTAACAAAATGTTCTACTTTCCCTTCAGTCATATTGTACTTACTACAGGCAAATGAACTTCCACACATATATAAAACCTAAACTTCAACCTAGGATGAATATATCTATTTGGATGGATCACAGAAATGTGTTAAAGAAACTACGAAGATTTTGATAGTGAGTAAAGGATTCATGCTGCTTTGACTAAATACCGTCAGGAAAGTTACATTTAAATCCTTGAAACTAAAAAGGGATGATATATACCGAATATAAATGCTGAGCAGCCATGAAATGCCACAAGAGTATTTTAAATATGTGGCCTTAAAAGTACATTAAGAAACCAATTATGAGATAAAAACAAACAAACAAACCTAATGTTAAGGGTAGAAATTCTATGAAATCCACAACAATCCCACTTTGAAACTGTTTGGGATTAGCAAAGGTTCAAGGAGAAAAGCAGAGTTGCTGAATCTCTTACCTGTTGATGTGCTCCTTCCACATAATACGTAGCTATAAGCACAGCAAGCAGCAGTAAACAAGACACCACAATGTTTTGACGATGCCATAATCTTAAAAACATATTAAAAAAAAAATCTCAGTTTCACTTTCAAGTTTCAGCATTCTCAAGATAACTTCTTATTGAAGCACTTAGGTTATTTAGCTCACCTACAGAATCAATTCTTTCTGCAATAAGCTCTTTTGTCCTTAAAGACGATGGTCTCTTGGGGTACAGAAGGTCAAGGGAAGATACATGGATACAGAACTCAATTTCTTTCCCTTATCCAAAGACTGATCTTGTTTACACCAGACATCTAATTGGGAGAAGCACCCTTCCTATATAATAAAAGGCTAACATGTAAATAGATGGAATGGCAGAACAAATGAACCAGTGCTATGACATGTGCTGACCACCAGGGGGCGCACATGGACATGGCGGGCGTCGGCAGGAGGCAGCAGAGCACAGAACATGGTGGGTGTCTGCCACTGTGGGATGGTGGAGCGGGTGAGCAGGGGCACCAGACCAAGGGAGGGTGCCAGTCGCTGTCATCGGGGCGAGCCTCTAGTGGTTACTGAAAATTCTTTGTTCCCATGTGCCACGGTTCCACTCAGCGCTCACACCCGCTGCCAGCACTAGAGCCAGCACTTCTACCTGCTCCTGGTGCCTGGCACTGGCCCTGATTGCTTGGTAACATCAGCAGATGTAAGTGGTGGCTGCTGGCCCTAATTGCCCCTCAGGGCTTCTCCACTTTCTTCTGCTCCTGAGGGGCAATCGGGGCAGCAGCCGCCGCTCACATCTGCTGACAGCACTGGCCCTGCTTGCACCTGCTTACAGTGCAGAGCAATTGGGGCCGGCGTTGTCAGCGCATGGGAGTGGCAGTGGCAGGAGTGGGGCTTCGGGCAGACAGTGGACAGGGGACCGTGATGGGAGGGGCCTGGGAGGGGTGCTGAGACCTGCCCCTGCCCACCACAATCTTGTGGCCCACAGTTCCTTCCAAGGTGCATGAATTTGTGCACAGGGCCCCTAGTTATCCTATATAATAAAGAGGGAATATGCAAATTGACCGTCACTCCGGTCAATTTGCACCCACAGCTGAGGCTAAGTTCCCATAACGAGCCTTAAGGAGCAATCAGCAGGGACCTGAGGCTGTGCGCGCGCCTACCCACCTCCTGCATGGGGCTTGACAGGGGACCTCAGGTCATGCCTTCCGCCTGCAGGGCTTGACAGGAGACCTCAGGCTGCTCCCCCTGCCCTGGCACCAGGCCAGAGGAACTCAGGCTGCACCCTTTTCCCTAGTGCCAGGCCAGGGGACCTCAGGCCATGCTCCCCACCCTGGCCCCAGGCCAGGGGACCTAAGGCTGTGCCCCCCACCCAGCGGGACTTGATGGGGGCCCTCAAGGTGTGCCCTCTGCCCTGGTGCTGGGCCAGGGGACCTCAGGCCATGCTCCCACCCCAGCACCAGGCCAGGGGACCTCAGGCTGTGCCCCCTGCCCCAGCGCCAGGCTGGGGGATCACAAGCCACTCCCTCCACCCAGCAGGGCTTAATGGGGGACCTCAGGCCATGCTCCCCTGCCCTGACAGGGTGGGACCAGCCGGGTCTGGATCTAGCCCAATGAAGGGGGGCTGTCCAGGTTTGGGTCTCGAGCAATTTTGAGGTTCACATGGGTGGTTGAAGACTTGACTCTGGGTTTCATGGTGCATCTCAGACTCTGACAGGAGGAAGATTTTCATATACGTTTTACTAATTTTCTTTAATTTCTGACACTTCTATTATAGAGAAAGGGCAAATAGCAATATTAAAATATTTCCTCTAATTAATCCCCTTTTAATGTGCACGAATTTCATGCACTGGGCCACTAGTTATAATATAATGAAAAGAGTATTGGCCTTCAAGTCAGAAGACTTGGATCAGTCTCAAGTCCCTTAAATACTGCACTTTGAGTAAGACACTTAATCAATCTGATTCTGTTTCTCGTTTTTAAAATAATAATAATCATATACTTGTTTTACCTTCTTTAAGAAGTTGCTTTAAGGTTCCAATGAACTAAAAAATGTTATAAAATGCTTTATAAACTGTAAGTACAATAAAATTGCAGGGTAATATTACAGATAATAACTTGGAAAGGCAAGCCAAAAAATGATAAGGCATATAAAAGTTCAACTTGCTCTTTATGTTATCTGAAATAGGGCTTGGACACACTAATTTAAAGATAGAATACATTTCCTTTCTCACTGGCTCAAACAATCAGTAACAATGCCACGTATTCCGAACCTTGTCCCACCACAGAGTAAGTGTATTCAATGTACATAGGCCTTTCTTCTGAAGGTAAAGCCCAGAAGAAAAAAAATCTTTTCGGGATTCTGCTTTGCATAAAAGATTTAACATGAGACAGTGGTCAACTGTAAATAATCCAGTGAGCAAACAGCAATATGCTCTCTTAACCTATTTTCTTCAAACTATAGAAAGGAAAATAAACATGTTCCCATAACATTCTAAATTTAATTAATTCCCTTGCTAAAGCAGGGTGCAGGGAGTAGGAGATTGCTGAAGATTTCTAAAATTACTAAGTAAGGTTTATGTAAAAGGTAATGGAAGGCTCTTTACTTTGAGGTCCAGTCCTTCAAGATTACTAGGATTTCCAGAAAAAAATACTGCAAGGTAATGAGTGGCTGTCTCCACAGGACAATATTCTGCCTTTCTTCCCGATCCCTCTTCTTCTTTTCATTCATTGAAGAGGGGTCTGAAAAACATGAGTGCAGAAATTAAACAAAATGCTTGCTTTTTTCAACCACTTTCAAAATTCATCTCACATTTGAAGGACTGCATATAAACCTCAAAAAACAAAACAAAACAAAAATGCGGTTCACACTGTGACAATGGGCTGGGTGCTTCTGCTCTATGCAATTATTGTCAGGACACATGTTTTTCTTTTGTACTGGAATACTAAATCATCCCACTTCTATGAAGGGCAATTTAGCATCACTTTATAGGCCTTGACCCGTAATTACTATGTAGAGTAAAAAATATATAATTAATCTTATATAAGATATATAAGAATCTTGAATTACGATATAGAATATCATTTTATTAACAAGATAATAGATATATTTCTATTTCATTCTAATGAAAAGAATATTATATAAACCTGTAGATCTTTTCCCTCCAAACCACCATACTTTACCTGTGAAGTTTCCATTATATTGTTCCTTGTTCATTGCTACACGTCTCTGGTCACAATTTTTTCCATTCTCTGCCATTTCATAGATCAATAACTCTTGAGGAACTAATAAAGCAAAATAAAATCCAGTGATACATGACATAATTCTGCTTTGCCCTATGACTAAATAAAACTGAATACAGAAACATGGGAGCAACACTACATGTGCTATCTGAACAAAGTGCTTACTGTTTTTGTACTTGGGGGAAAGTTCAATGAGATCATACTAGTGGGGCCCTAATTTAATAGTACTGGTGAATTTATAAGAGCATTATTCTGATATTGGAGGCCTGGGGCACAAAAATTTGTGCACTCGGGGGTGGAGGGTCCCTCAGGCCGGCCTGTGCCCTCTTGCAGTCTGGGAACCCTTGGGGGATGTCCACCCGCTGGCTTAGGCCCACTTCCCAGGGGATCTGGCCTAGCTGGCAGTCAGATGTCCCTCTGGCAGCCCGGGAGTCCTCGGGGGATGTCCACTTGCCAGTGGGGAGCAGGCCTAAGCTGCAGTCAGACATCCTTAGCGCTGCTGAGGAGGTGGGAGAGTCTCCCGCCAACACCGCTGTGCTGGCAGCTGTCAGCCTGGTTTATGGCTGAGCAGAGCTCCCCCTGTGGGAGTGCACTGACCACCAGGGGCAGCTCCTGCATTGAGTGTCTGCTCCCTAGTGGTCAGTGTGTGTCATTGTGACCAGTCATTCCCGTTAGGGTCCATTTGCATATTACCCTTTTATTATATGGAATAGAGGCCTGATGCACAGGTGGGAGCTGGCTGGCTTGACCTGAAGGGTGTCCCAGATCAAGGTGGGGGGTCCCGCTGGGGTGCCTGGTCAGCCTGGGTGAGGGGCTGAGGGCTATTTCCAGGCTGGCCACAGCCCCTTCTGGGAGGGGGGTCCTGCTGGGGTGCCTGGCAGCCTGGGTGAGGGGCTGATGGCTGTTTGCAGGCTGGCCAAGCCCCCCAGCAGGAACCTTCACCCCATAAGGGTGTGGCCATCCTGGGTGAGGGGCTGATGGCTGTTTGCAGGCTGGCTACGGCCCCCAGTGACCCAAGCTCCCAGCGATGCTGACTGGAAGCAGGTATCTGGGGTTTATTTATCTTCTACAATTGAAACTTTGTTGCCTTGAGTGGAGGCCTCAGCCTGCCTAGGCAGGCAGCTTCCTCCATCGCCAGGGCAACGAAGCCTCCTGTTTGCTCTCTAGCTCTGTGGCTGCTGGCCACCTTCTTGGTGGGGTTAATTTGCATATAGTCACTCTGACTGGTTGGCAGGCGTGGCTTGGGATGTAGCAAAGTGATGCAATTAGCATATTACTCTTTTATTACATTAGATTAGATACTAAGGTTGTGGGCTCCATCCCTAGTTAGAGCACGTTCAAGAATTGATCAATGAATGCATAAATAAGTGGAACACAGATCGATATTTCTCTCTCAGAAAAAAAAAATCAATAAAAAAATATAAAGAGGTGAAAAGACAACAGATACCTCTCTCTCTGCATGCACACAAAGGAAAGGCCATGTGAGTACACAAGAAAACAGCTGTCTACAAGCCAGAAAGGAAGGCCTCATCAGAAACCAACCCTGTCAGTACCTCCATTTTGGACCTCCAGACTCTAAAACTCTGAGAAAATAAATTTCTGTTGTTTAATTCAACTAGTCCCTGGTATTCTGTTATGATAGCCCCAGCAGACTAATACAATGCTGATTAGTACAAACAAGGGGAACCAGATCACAGGAGAGTAATATTTTTCTTGGGAATATTAATAAATTGGTATTCTGGTTTGTGAATTTGGTTAAAATAATTCCATCCTCTGGAATCCATTGAAATATATGCTTATTGCTTCAAAATTATAAGCTAAAAAGCTGAGAATCTGCCCTGATGGTTTGGCTCAGTGGATAGAGCGTCAGCCTGCGGACTGAAGGGTCTCAGGTTCGATTCCGGTCAAGGGCATGTACCTTGGTTGTGGGCACATCCCCAGTAGGGAGTGTGTAGGAGGCAGCTGATCAATGTTCCTCTCTCATCAATGTTTCTAACTCTCTTATCCCTCTCCCTTCCTCTCTGTAAAAAAATCAATAAAATATATATTTTTTAAAAAGCTGAGAATCAGACACATTTTGAAATGTGGGATCTATAACTAGATCTGCTGGACTAGACTTAACTGTGTAAACCAGACTATCTTTTATCCAGGAAACACCCTAAGTACTTTACTACATGTGTCTTCAAACTGCAACAGGGACTGACTACAGGTTATGTTCATCTTACCCATTATCATTTTCATCATCATAAAAGGACCAATTTTATAGGAAAACAGGAAAACTTGGTTCCAAAAAGCTGCCAATATGTCTTGGTTGATTTGAGGCCATAGCAGGGCAAGCAACCTTTGGACTAGGTACCGTACCGTATTTTCCGGCATATAAGACAATCTTTTAACCCAGGAAAATCTTCTCAAAAGTTGGTGGTTGTCTTATACACCCAGTCATCTTATATGCCAGAAAATACGACCCCCAACTTTTGAGAAGATTTTCCCGGGTTAAAAAGTCTGGATGGAGACTGTATGCGGCACAAAAAGGAGCCGACCAGAGACATTTGTGGTCTCCGTCCAGCTCCATTGAAATGAATGGAGTATGGCCGTTTTTGAGCTCCCTCCACTGTATGCGGTGACCGCAGATTTTCCAGTCCGGCTCAGAAGTTTCAGCATCCGCCCTATAAAACGACACCTGGCATATAAGACCACCCCCAACTTTTGAGAAGATTTTCCTGGGTTAAAAAGTCATCTTATATGCCAGAAAATACGGTACTTCATCTGTATTCCACATACTAGGACCGAATGCATTCTACTCTATTCTAATTCTGTTCTCCTTCTCAACTGAAAGTAGTTTTATTTCTTGGAGCTAAAAAGAATCCTATCACCATCGTGTACATACTAGCTGAATGACTTGGGGAAGTAGTTTAAGCCTCTGCATTTGACTTCATTTGTAAATGTTCATGTCATTCTTAAATGGTGTGTATGTGTGTGTGTGTATGTGTTTTGATTTGGGGTACCCTTAGTAATTTAGTTATCTACTTCTAGAGAAATCTACACTAATAAAAGAGAAACATACAAATTGGTGTCACCCTGCTACGCCCATCAGCCAATCAGGATGAGTATGCAAATTAACCCAACAAAGATGGTGGTTAATGTGCATACGCAGGCGCAAAGTGAAGACTTTAGATGACTGAAGATGGCAGAGGCCAAGGAGCTGGAGCGAGCAGGAGGCTTGGGTTGCTCCTGGCGATGGAGGAAGCCAAGCTTCCCGCAGGCCCTGGCCTCCACTCAAGGAGTGGCTGAGGGCGACCCAGGCTTCCAGGCGGCCCTGGCCTCTGCTCAAGCAAGAGCTGGGGGGAAAAAAAAAGGAGGGGCTGGGAGCAGCTGGAGCAGAGAAGCCCAGCCTTGCGGCTACGCTTCTCCACTGTGGCTGGCCCAAAGGCCTGGGTCCCAGGTGCCAGAGGAAAACCGGTGCCTGCAGCTTGGAAGGAAGGCCTATTGTGCGAATCTTCATGCAACAGGCCACTAGTTATATATAATTGTCCTGCACAGTGACTGGCACATTCCAGGCACTTAACGTTAGTTTATCCACATTCTTTTCATGAATGTCACAATTTTCCATATTTCCACACCGTACATGAGCCACATTACTGGTTTCCACAGAGCATCCACAGAATCAGAAAAATCTTAGTTTGTTATGTTGGATAACAAAAATAAATTATTTAGCATCAATCCAAACATTCTGAAAAGTACTAAAAGGACACTTTGTTAGAAAATTATTACGGGGTAAAAGGGCTCTGTCCTATCCATGTAGCTAGGGTAAGATGAAGCAATCATTTTCAAAGAGAGCCACTTTTCACAGTTGAATGCAGTAGCATTCATTTTGGCAATCTGAAAAAACAATTATCAGTCAGACTCCTGTACGTGGGAATAAATGCAAAGTATTCCTAGCCTGTTTAAAGGATTGAAATATCCTCAAACAGGAAGCTAGCATATCTTCCTGATATCAGTGGAGCTTACTTTGCAGTGAAAGTGTTGTAATATTAATTTTAATGGCCTGTACTGAGATTAAGTTGTTGAAATAAAATCTATAAATCTGTGGATGGGATGAGAAGACAGAAATAGGAAAGAAGCATAACTCAAACATTAAATATAATTTTCATTGTGAAGATATACGTACATAAAAGAAATGCTTTAAAAGGCTGTAACTTGCAGATTTTAAACACAGCTAAAGCATTTAAAAGAAAAGGTTGATATTAAAATATGAATGGGGGGTTGTTTGCTTCTGGAAGACATCCTTAGAAAACAGTGCTAAAATCAGTTCACAGAGGTTCTTTGTAGACTGTATGACCAGTGCTAAGACTATAATACTCCATTCATTTTAAACATTAGCTACATTTGTAATAAAAAACAATGTGAAACTAAATTACTGAGTTCCTCAAAGCAACACAAAAACCATTTAAAAGTCAAATGAAAACAGCAACTCCCCCAGTAATATAAGACTTACTGGAAAACTTAACAAGATGAAAAGGAAAAGCAAATAAGATGAGTGCAACTCTTGATTCTAATTTTCTTGGCCAGTATTCTAAAATAAAATGAACGTACTTCTTCTTAAGAAAATAATCTATCCAAATGATTCTATTTTCTCACAAGCATATTAAGGTAGCTTTCTCAATAAAACACAGTGATTTTCATAAAAGGCAGCCAACTTGATTGAATATTATACCTTTTTTGCTTTCAGAACTATGTATGTTTAACAGGCTTCTTTAGTACATTCAGTCACAGACTTCACCAAAATAAACTGTAGATTTCCTTAAAATTATTAAGATTAAGAAATTGCAATTTATTCTTGGAAACTTAATAAATAATCTAGGTGAAGAGTAATATATCTTGACTAGTATGGCTTTGATAGAGCATGCCACCTGTGCGGGGATATACAGCCAAAGATCATTCAAACACCCTACACAAAATCAGAGTGACTATCAGATCATCTGACTCTGAGAGCCAGATGGTATCTAGCACATGGTTGTGACAGTTTAAGAATGTGTTCTTGGCCCTGAGTGGTTTGGCTCAGTGGATAGAGCGTCGGCCTGAGGACTCAAGGGTTCCAGGTTCGATTCTGATCAAGGGCATGTACCTGGGCTGCAGGCACATCCCCAGTCGGGGGTGTGCAGGAGGCAGCTGCTCCATGTTTCTCTCTCATCGATGTTTCTGACTCTAAATCCTTCTCCCTTTCTCTCTGTAAAAAATCAATAAAATATATTTTTTAAAAAAAGAATGTGTTCTTGGAAAATTCATTATTTGAAGGAGAATATATGAAAAAAATTCTTTGAATCTTTTTGAACTTTCAAAGTCTTGGAGAACTCAACAACTTAAAACTACAAGTTAGGATATAATTTAAAAGCATTCAAAGTCTAAATAAATCTCCTAAGAACGGCTTGCCGTTCTCAACCTGTGGGTCACGACCCCTTTGGGGATCGAATGACCCTTTCACAGGGGTCGCCTAAGACCATCCTGCATATCAGATATTTACATTACGATTCATAACAGTAACAACATTACAGTTATGAAGTAGCAAAAAAATAATTTTATGGTTGGGTCACCACATGAGGAACTGTATTTAAAGGGCCAGAAGGGTTGAGAACCACTGCCTTAGCAGTTATAAGGGTATACATTTCTGGCCTAAACTGTTCCTCAACTTAACTGTGAAGTGAAGTGTAAAATACATTAAACTCATCATAGTCTTCTACTTGTTGAAAATGGCCACTGCTCCAGATCGCATTTTTTTAAAAAAATATACTTTATTGATTTTTTACAGAGAGGAAGAGAGAGGGATAAAGAGTTAGAAACAACGATGAGAGAGAAACATCTATCAGCTGCCTCTTGCGCACTCCCAACTGGGGATGTGCCCACAACCAAGGTACATGCCCTTGACCGGAATCGAACCTGGGACCCTTGAGTCTGCAGGCCAACGCTCTATCCACTGAGCCAAACCGGTCGGTCAGGGATACAGATTGAATTTTTAACTAGATAAAATTTTAAGTAAAAACACAAATTGTTCAAAGATACAATCTGGAAAACATTTTAGAGCCTCCATTTTTGAGAGTCTGATAGATTTAGGGGAAGGTCTCTTTATCTCTCACCTTCAATATGTAAGATATCATTTTATGTTCCTTTGTGTAAAAACCTATTTTATTTTACCCTAACAGGTTTAGCTCAGTGAATAGAGCGTCGGCCTGAGGACTCAAGGGTCCTGGGTTCGATTCCGGTCAAGGGCATGTACCTTGGTTGTGGGCACATCCTCGGTGGGGGGTGTGCAGGAGGCAGCTGATCGATGTTTCTCTCTCATCGATGTTTCTAGCTCTCTGTCCCTCTCTCTTTCTCTCTGTGAAAAATCAATAAAATTAAAAAAAAACATTTTATTTTCATGGGGGGGGGGAGAATAACTTATAAAAGTACAGCTTGAAAAAAACCCACTTCTCATTTTCTCTCAGTATACTTCTAAATGTTCATTCAATTAGTTATTCATAACCAATGCAAGCTGAGCAAAAACACTGTCACTAAAAAAAATGGGGAAGGAGTAAGAGTAAGGTCAAGAATTAGAATTTGAGATAAAATAGCCAATTTAGAATTAATAGTAAGCAATATATGAGGAGTTTACTACTAAATCTAAATGCTAGGGGAAAAAATTCTAAAGAATATTCTATAAGAAGAAAGCAATGATCCCCCCAATTGGCTGAGATTCAAGAAATGTAAAAAAATAAAATGGTAAATATAAAGGAAAATAAAAACAAACACTGTATAAGAAGAGTATCTAATTTGTGACAATGACAAAAACAAGTCCAAATAGACCATATAAGCCAATAATTAAAACAAACATAAACAGATTAAATTCATCACTTTAAAAATATCCCAGCCCAGCCAGTGTTACTCAAAGGTTGAGTGTCCACCTATAAACCAGGAAGTCATGGTTCAATTCCTAGTCAGGGCACATGCCTGGGTTGTGGGGTACAGCCCACAACCCAGGTGATGTGCAGAAGGCAGCTGATCAATGATTCTCTCTCATCACTGATGTTTCTATTTCCCTCTCCCTCCTTCTCCTACCCTCTCTGAAATAAATAAAACCATATTTAAAAATAAATAAATAAAAGATTGCAAGTTGTATTTTTAAATCCTCACCAGAGTATATGTTTTTGTTGATTTTTATTTATCTACTAGAGGCCCGATGCAGGAAATTTGTGCCCGGGTGGTGGTGGTGGGAGGGGAGGTCCCTCAGCCCGGCCTGAACCCTCTCTAATCCGGGACTCCCCGGGGATGTCCGACTGCCTCTCACAATCTAGGACCATTGGCTCCTAATCGCTTGCCTGCCTGCCTGCCTGATCGCCCCTAACTGCTCCCCTGCTGGCCTGATTGCCCCTAACTGCCTGTGCCTCACCCCGCACCCAGGACCCAGGATTCCCTCCTTCTGGCCAGTGGCAGGCACCAGGATAATGTTGTGGCAAAAGGGAAAAATTCTCCCTTCTCTCCTCTGGTTCTTTTTTGTAAACTGAATAATCAAATTAACACTAGACAGACTTATAAGAGAAAAATTAAATTTAATTTCATGGGCAAGGAAAGCCCATATACATCAGAGAGTCAGAGTCCCTACTACATAAAAGGTTCAGAGACAGAAAGGGAAAATGAGGTATATATGAAATTCTGAGCTTAAGATGAGGTAAGTAAGACATCTTGGGGCTTTAGTGTCACCTGCAAGATGATTACAGCAGAAATTCAGTAACTGGTACTTTGCCCTGCCATGTACATAGGTCAAAAGAGGTTATTTCTGATAATCTCCTATTATGGGCAAGGCTTCTAATTCAAATTCCTCTAGGTAGTTAAGTGGGACAAGGTGGCAGAAGTTTCTCGATCCTGCAGGGTCTTAGTTACCTTTAGCTGAAAATAATCTGCATACCACAAAGGCACACCTTGGGGTGACTCATTCTGAATCCCTACAATGTAAACTGTTAACAATAATACAAAAAGGTTCAGAAAATGACCTACAAGAATGCCTCATTTTGTTAAGAATCTCACATGTTGTAAAACATTCACAAAATAAAACTGTATATACAAATATATTTATTTATTGACACCTCATAAATAATAAACAAACAATAATCAAGTAAGCAGCAACATAAGGACCTGCTTTCAGAAGAGGGTTGGGAAAGAGTTCTTAGCAACTGCTCAGCAGGCCACATGATGCTGACGCTGATGATGATAATCATGGGTAACTAAATGCCAGGCACTATTCTAAGTCCTTTACTTAAACCTATTCATTTAACCCTAACAAGAAAGGTACTGACTACACTGTCAAGGAGGAAATTGAGATTGCAAGAGGCTAAGTAGCCCAAGGGTTGGACAGTAGTAGAGCTGGAATTTGAACCAAGGCAATTTAGCTTCATAGCCTTGACTCTTATCACTATCCACCTGATCTTCTTGGAAAAATTTGTAAAGACCAAGGTTATTAGTATTAATGAACCTGAAGAACAAGAGGAAATACCACAAAGATATGTATTTCTGAAATACTACTGACAAACTCCATAGCAATTATAGTTACACCAGCTGATATAGGAATACGCAATAGGTTGCTCTTGCTTAACTTAAAAATACCTTAAGATTTAAGCATCATCTTTTATCTAACAGAAAAGTATCACCTATTCAAAGTTCCAAAACCTTCAAGAAGCATATTTTTATAAATGAGCTTTAAATAAGGGTTTACATAACATATAATATCAATTCAGCACACTCTACACAAAGGTGCTTTCCCAGACAAAATAAGGAGTTTCTTCAAGCAACAAACTCCTTAAAAGTTTACTTCCAAAATATTTGCAAGTCTCTGTGGAAACAGATTTTTAACTAACACAACAATAAATAAGTTTTCAATTCAAATCATTCAGTTTGCATCTCTAATTTGGAGTTTAAGCGAGACCAAAAAAGAGCATGTGGGCACAAAACAGCAGTAATATTAAGTTCCTGGCCCTACGATCTCCAAGAAAGGGGAGAAACTAAACAGGTTTTGTGCAATTAATGGAAGCAAAAAGAGTTTCCAACAAAGCAGAAATCAACTCTTCTACAGTGGCTATTTATCGAGAATGAAATAATTACAGAAATGATTCCACAGATTAAGAAATAATTTATATATATAAAAGGCTAATATGCAAAGTGTCCCTTCAGGAATTTGACTGCTTGTTATGATGTGTTCTGACCACCAGTGGGCGGTGCAGAATGAAGGAAGGCCCCAGCCAGCAGCCAGGGAAAGGAGGCCCCAGCCAACAGCCAGAAGGCCCCGATCGGCTCTAATCACCAACCAGGCTTAGGGACCGTACCAGTGCACATATTTCATGCACTGGGCCTCTCGAATAACAGAATGATGAAATTACAAACAGCCTGAAGAAATCCTTTTAGCAGGAGCAAAATAATTAATACAGCTTCTCATACATATTAGCAACATTCACTGAGTGAGACATGTGTTACAAAGATCCTCTGTCTTTTCCACTTGCCAGAAAGAAGATACCTCGATACCTGATACCAGCAAAGCATGAACTCAGAATAACTGTTCTGAAGAACAGAACTAATTTTCTTTCCTTATAACATTCCACTGCAAATCTTGCCAACCAAACACTTTGTTTTCATGGAATTTACAGGACTAAAGGGGGGAGGGGTGGATGTATACACACACACACACACACGTATCTTTACTACAAAGAGAAATAATTTTCATGCAAACCAGGAAATACTACCAAACCATATAAAGATGCCTAGAGACAACTTGAGCAGAACAGAAAGAACACCTGGGATCTCATTTCCAGTTCAAGTTCTGGCACTACCTAAGCCATAGGACCTCAGGAGAGCCAGTACTGACTGTTTCTAGGCCTCAATTTTCTCCTATTAAATGAGAAAAAGCTAAATATATGTACACAGAGGTTGCTTCTACTTCTAAACACTGCATTCAATAGGTATTTAGCTATATATAAGCACCAAAAACCTCAACTTCCTCTGCACTTGTAAATTCTTAATAATACATGATGACCAAAAAAGATCAGACTTAGACTCTCAAATACAAAGCTATACTCATTTTCCAGTCACCTACTTATTAAGATGACTAACTCAGTAGATTACAGTATCTAATTATTCCTGGCTAGCTTTTATAGTGTTCAAAAGTACGGCAAAGATCATCTCAGAGAAATGCATGATAATATTTTCTGATAAATACTACACAACATAAAACACCCAATTTTGAAGAGATGCAAAGGACTAGACATGTCATTCTGCTCTAGACATGTCCAGATTTCAGAGTAAAATGACAATATCACCTTATTTTCACTTACATAGTGATTTCACATTTACTATCTCAATCATCGTGACATTCATGTGAAATAAAACGAGCAGCACTTTTACCAACCAGCTCAGAAAGTTAGGTAATCTGTCAACTTTCACTCAATAAATGTTGGCGCCCAGACTTCAATCCAGGTCTTTGACTCAAAGTTTGATGATATTTTACAATTCTAAAAAGTGGTTATTCAAGCCAAAGGCAGGGAGAAGATGGAAAGTGAGAAAATTTGGATAATCAGTTTCTTGGTAACTGAATTGAACAAAAAGAATATGAGACAGCCCTGGCCGGCTGGCTGGAGCATCCTCCTGAACACCCATACACAGGTTTTGGGCTCCCTGTTCTGGGGAAGTATGTACTGAAGTTTCTCTATCACATCGACGTTTGTTTCTCTCTCTCTCTCTCTCTCATCAATAAAAAAAAGAAGAAAAAAATTTACCAAATGAATATAAGATCAGTGTGTGGTACCAAATTTACTAGCTATTAAAACTAATGATAACCTCTAATTTATATAACTCCACATCTCAACAAGCTTGTCACCTTGTTTCAGACAAGTGTGAAAATCTTTTCTAAATAAAAAATAAGAAGAACAAGACGTACATTAAACAACACGTCTGAATTTTGCTTAAAAGCGTATGCTTCTAAACAGCTTGGTCATCAGCAGGGAAGGTCTCCATTTACTCGAAAGTCCTAGAAACTGGGGAAGGAAGGAGGGGAGCTCTACAGAAGCTTAGAACGGCTTGCAAACCAGCGGCGCTCAAGGCAAAGGGTCGGGAGTCCAGTGTGTGGGTTCAGGGTGCCGGTGGCCAACCGGGGAGAGGTGTCCCAGATAACCTGGCTACCGCCAGACAGCCTTCCAGAGTCAGCAACACCCGAAAACACTGCTTGAAGTGGAAATCACGGTGCCCCAGGTCTGCACGGAAGCTGAGCTCTGAGGAAAGTCTCGGGCTTCCGTCCCCCATTCCCCGGACTCGTTTACCTACCCGCTCGGACCCCGGCTTCTCTGGATCTCAGGATCCTAAAAGCGGCACCTGACCGACTCTCACACCCGCCGCTGGGCTCCGGCAAAACCGGAACTCTAACGTCACTTCCGGTCCGTGTTCCCCCGGGAGACCGTCTCCTGAAGAGAATCGTTCCCTCCTCATTTCGGCAACCTTTGCTGATGGTCGCAGGATTTCGGTTCAGGACCTGTGGGCGGAGCGAGACGGAGAATGACTGTTCTCTTCGCAGTTCTTGATCCGGAACTTGTCAAGGAACCGCGGAAGAGGAACCTCGTGCGATCGCAGCGTGCTCGCTCCTCAGAAGGGAAGAACCTAAAGACGCGAGCGAGGCGAGGAGAAGCGCACTAGGTAGGTCGGCCCCTCGCAGGGCGAAGGGGAGGATGTCGTTCCCCATCCTCTCTCCAGTTGGGATGTTTCTTTCCGTAACCCGCACCCCCACCCTTTCCTCTTCGTAAATTGCCTTCCGCCCAGAAGCTGCTGGAGCCACTGTTCCTGTTGTGCCCGCCATCCTTTGGAAGAAGGGACCGAAATGCTGGGGAGGGGGAGGGCCCAGAATTTTCAGTTCCCAGACAAAGCCTCCATCAGGTAGCATCGATGTGCTCGCTCCGAATGTGAGAAAACACCGAGCAGGCCTCGCACTCTGCTGAGTTTTTATTGAATACCCCCATCGTATCGAGTTTTTGAGCTCCACGAAGGTGGGGGAGGAGGTTTCCTAAGAATACGATCGAAAATTTGGTTTCCAAACATAATGGCTAGAGAAATATTTCTTTAATTGAACTATTAAAGATGTAGACGCCAGAGACTATGACCCATAGGAGGAGTTATGAATAAGTGCTACAGCAGCTGGGAAGAATAAATAGTTAAGCCTGGGGGTTGGTAAATATTTTAGAGACAGGCATTTGACCTGCGCCTTAAGGAGTAAAGATGTTTTTGTTTGTGTGTTTAAGTGGAGGAACATAATTTGCAGGGGAAGATTGCTGCTTGAAGGGAGCTAGTGATTTGGTGTGGCTGGATAGTACAGTAAGTAGCAGGAGAGTAGGTTAGAAGGATAAAGTGGGTTGTAACCAAATTGGGCAGCGCTGAAAATTCGTGCAAAGGGATTTGTTTTATCCTTTAGGCGTTTACCCAGTGCTTTTTGAGCAGGGAAATTAGACTCAGGTTTGTGTTTTAGGAGCATAATTACACTGGCAGATGGACTAGGATGAAATAGGGCAGGAGTGAAGCAGATGTGGGAAGATTAGAGGTAGTGAAGTTAATTTTAGAGGCTTTTGGCCAGGAGATAATTGGGGCACTGCTTAGATAAGATGGCTTAAGGCAGATCAACAAGTTTTGGTGACAGGGTGGTAGGACAGAAGAGGAAAAGTCCAGAGTTCCTTAGAAATCAGGAATACAGAGAAAGGAAGTTTGAGAAGGGAAGGGAAGATACTGGGTTCAGTTTAGAGTCCTTCATAGACATCTAAGTGGTGAAATCTAGAAGCTGGAAATTCAAGTTGGGAGCTCAAGAAAGGCGTTAGGGGCCTTCAGCATTTGATGATTTGGGATTAAAGCTTTGAAGATGAGCTTTGTATCACGACCTTAATATTGAGTACATTTTAATACTGCTCTTATTAGTCATGTTACTGTGGATAAGCAGTTTCTCTGATTCTTTAAAATGAGGCGAATATTTTCCTTTTATTTTTATAGCAACAGTAATGGAAGTAAAAGGTGTAGCATGTTATTCGACATATAGGTCTTTTTTCTGTACAGCGTGGGGCAGAAGTAGGTTTACAGTTGGTCATATGGGAAATACAATAATTAATAAATACAATAAACTATTTTGTGTATTTACTGTAAACCTACTTTCTCCGGATAGTACCTCATTTTGGTATATGAGATATTTTTGGTTACTTTGCAACCGATAAATTAGAGCAGAGAATCTGTCTTATTGTTCAGTTTAGAGTCTGTCGTTAGATTATAAGAGAGAAGTCCCAATGTGGGTTCTAATAATTTACTTTTCTGGCTGCAGAAGACATCTAGAGCCATAAAGTCCTGTCTGCACAGCCCTGTTACCTCATTAGGCACCCCAGTGAAAGTGGACTGAAACCATGTGTGATTCTTTTACCTCTAGCCACACCATCACTAACTCTCTCTTGAACCCTAAATGTGTTTCCTCCGGATTGTTTTAGCCCTTTCTTCACTCCCAGTGGCCTCATCCACTTTCATCACTTTGATTACCTCAGTTGTACGTTAAGTTCTCTTATATGTATATTTCTAGCCTGGGCTTATCTTCTGATCACTAAAGTGATGCACATATACACTATCTGAAAGGAGAGGACTCCTATGAAATCTTTTCTAAGTAGAAATGGATGGTATAAAGGGAAGAAACAATTCCTGTTAATTTATATGAGAAAATTTGTGTTCCCAAGCTCCAGAAAGTAACCTACCAAATCATACCAAATAATACAAGAAACCTAAAATAATACTTGCATAATAAAAGCAGTGCCACCTTATTACTCTGGGTGCACGTTGCCTCTATATTGAATCACTGAAAAACAGTGAACACATTTTGCTTTCTGCCTTTTATTTTGTAAAATGGAAAATCTCCTTCGGATTTCTTTTGGTTACTGAAAGCAGGTACTAATGTAGGTTTTTCACAAAAGTGAGTGATATAACATGGATTTTCAAAATGTGGGAGAGACCTCTCTTTTTTATTTGCCAGACATCTCTGACCAGGATGTCTTTTGGTCAAACGAAATATAATACGCTATTTAAAACTGATTTCAGTATCTTTTACTTTCAAACATGAATTGTACTTGTTAAAAGTTTTTTAAAGTATATGAATTACATCTCATAAGGTTTAACATCCCCTTCCCCTGCACTATCCTTGTATTAAAATATTTGGTAAAACTGCATATAATTTACCATATAATTTTTTAAAGCATCAGTGTCCTAATTTTGACCATGAGAATAAAAAGAAAATTTGTAAAATATGTATTTCCAGGATTTGTGCCACAGAATCACATGAATCCAATAACCTCAAATGTAGACTGATATGTTTTATTGGTGACTCAGATACCATGAACAGCTTTGTTGGGGTAACAAGAATTAATTTTTAAGATAAAAAAGGATAATCTCCCTTTGTTTTTATATAAAGCACTCTGGTAAATTCACTGTATATTAAATGCAAAAAAATATTTTGTGTTGGTACGTAAAATCAAATTGGGTTCGTCTTGTGTATCATTTTGCACTTACAATAAAGTCCAGTGGGACAAATCTTCACTTGTAAGATTTACAGCATTCTATGCTCAGGTCTAGTAAATGTCATTAGCAAGGTCCAGACCCATTACATAGACAATCAGGAACTTCTCTGAGGGGCTGGTACCATCCCACATTGCATTATGAAGATACGATGAAATAAGCACTATATTCCAGAAAAAGGGGTGGGGGAGTTATTCTTGGTTTCTTTAGACCCTTTGGGCATCTGGTAAAACAGGACATTTCCTTTCTTAGGAACAGAGCTTTGTAGCCAAGAACAAGAGATACTTCTTACTTTGAGATTCAAAATGACTTAGATTGCTTCATCTGTATTCTTGAAATTTTTTCTAGTAGAGGAGAAAAAGTGGTACACACATAAGATCCAAAATATATTGTGCCTTTTTTCTGGGTGACTTCATAGTTTTAAAAATAGTGTTGCTTATATACTCTCAAGGTACTTTCGATAAGCCTGTAACTTTTCACTGCTGTGTAGTGATAACTTTTCTCCTTTCCTTTAAGATGCTCTCCAAATCCTTGGTAATGGAGTATTTGGCTCATCCTGGTGCACTCAGCGTGGCTGCTGGAGTAGCTTGTGGCATGTGCCTGGGCTGGGGCCTCCGTGTACGCTTTGGGATGATCCCCAAAAGCTCAGTGAATGAGACAAACACAGAAACCAGAACTGAAGCAAGCATCTTAGGAGAGAGTGGGGAGTACAAAATGATTCTTGTGGTTCGAAATGACTTAAAGATGGGAAAAGGGAAAGTGGCTGCCCAGTGTTCTCATGCTGCTGTTTCTGCCTACAAGCAAATTCAAAGGAAAAATCCCGAATTGCTCAAACAATGGGAATACTGTGGCCAGCCCAAAGTGGTGGTCAAAGCCCCTGATGAAGAAACTCTGATTGCATTACTGGCCCACGCAAAGATGCTGGGACTGACTGTAAGTTTAATCCAAGATGCTGGACGTACTCAGATTGCACCAGGTTCTCAAACTGTCCTGGGAATTGGGCCAGGACCAGCAGACCTAATCGACAAAGTCACTGGTCACCTAAAACTTTACTAGATAGAATTTTCTACCATGATTGTCTCACCACAAGTGTTTGAAACTGTCAAATTCTAACAATAAAAGCCGAGTTTCTTCCCCCAATGTAAGTGTTCTTGAGGTGAAACTCTGTTCCCATGTTCTTCTGTCATGTACTTGGCACAGTTACACAGTTATCTTGGGCTAAAAAGAAAAAAAAAGTTTGTTAAATTGTCCTAGTGGTTTAAGTCCTGAAACAAAAAAAATATTTAAGAGAAATAGTTCACAACAAAATTGGATTTCAAGGGGGGGAAGAGCATTTCCTATGCATGGTTAGGACCCTCTGCATGTTAATAGCTCTTCTTCCTCAAGCCTATGTTGCTGTCACCACTAGAGAGGATCAGGGATTCAAGGGTAGTCCCATTGGATGCAAGTTCTTTCCTACCATGACTTTCTGGATGCCTGAGCACCTACTTTATTAATAGATGTATAGCCACCCACAAAAGGCTTTAGACTCTAACCTGCCGAATTTTTAAAATTTGTCTCAAAATTGAGGTTTAATAGTGTTGATATAACCCACCTGTGCCGTGTTTCATGCTCATTTCTCAGACCCCCTGTGGCCAAAGGTTCTCAGCAGGGTTCTACATCATAGTCTAGAAATAAACGGCCTTACTTCCCCCCTTTCCTAACAGTGAAGGCATTGAAACTTGCGAAGTGACTTGTATGGACCTTAAAGGTGGTAATGGGCACATGTAGGAATTTATGGTCAGTGTGAGGTGAAAGTAGTGTGTCATCACAACATCATTTTGTTTACCTGTGGGCATCTTTATTTCCCTTTTGACCTTTATACAATTAACATGACAAAATTCCAGTATTACTATACCAGCTTCCCAGCTCCCAAAACTATACAGTTTCTACCCTTTTTGCAAAGAGCCCTTTTTAGGAGAGCCTTTTAGAGGGATCCTGGCAATATTTCTAAATTTAGCATATCCCTAAGAATTATGATGCCAGGGAGAATTTGGTAACAGGCGCATGTTAAGTGGCTCCAACTCTCCATGTTAACTTCAACAGTTAGCATTAATTAGCAGTTAACTTCAACATAAGCAGCACGATAGCACAATTAAGGTAGAAGTTCAAAGGAGTTTGCAGGCAACTTTAAAAGTTATAATACTTGGTCAGTTTTATACCATTTGCACTGGCATATTACAGCACAGGAGAAATTGCAGCTGTGAATGATGCCACAGTAGCAACTGTTTTGAAAGAATGTTTATACTACTAGATTCAAAAGTGATGCAATAAAGTGTAATTGAATTGAAGAGAACTGAATCCTAAATGCATGGTTCTGGCTTAGGTAATTTCTGAGGCTTGCCTCAGACTGTTGGTTCCACGTTCAAAGAATTGCCTCCCCCGCAGAATGGCCTGTGGCTGATTCAAGTAATTGTAATAAGTTATGGCATATCTACTAGGATGAATAGTATGCAAATTCTGGTGATACATTTTTGTTCTCTAGTTCACCTGTACTTATTATTTAAGGATTCATAATCTTACAGGTCTCAAAGTATGGGCAGAGCCTATGAGTTCTCTAACACACTTTCAGGGGGTTAAAACTATTTTTATAATATTAACACATTATTTTTCTTTTACACCGTGGGTAAAACTGCTGGCACCTTTACAAATTAAGGCAGTGGCACCTACCTGGACAAGTAGTTTTCACTGCCCGCCCCCCCCCCCAAAAAAAAGTTTCACTTAATGCCCTGGATGAAGCACTAACATTATTAAATTTGACCCTTAACTATTAGTCTTAATATTCTGTGTAGCATTAAACACTTCTGGTGCACATCGAAATATGACAAAAATACTTGTGAGGCTGAGTGGTGAACTGAACTAGCTACTTGTATCATAGAAAATTTTTACTGGCAAGAACCACCGACAAATGGGTTATCCAGATCTAAATGTTTGGTAGGAATCTCCTCATAAATAACAATTGACAGGATGTAGGAAAACTTTTATCTGCCTCTCGTCCAAGCTTCCCAAAACTTAAGATTTTTCTGATAAGATCAGTGTTTCTTACAAATATCTTACAATAGATAATGTGTCAACATTTAGAAGAACTATATAACATAGTAAATCTGTCTTCCACATGACCAATGCATAAGGGTACAAATCATGCATGGGTAAAAGATCCATTCAAATAAAGATAGACCATTGGATTTAACATAACAGTATAAAAAGTTCGCTTTTATAATTTCAGATTCCACATTCCAACTAACCCCAAGTATCTAAAAAGGCTATTAAAATATTTTCCTAGTTACAAATCTGTGAGACCATACTTTCTTCATGTACTTCAACAAAAACATATTACAGATTGAATATAGAAGCAGATGAGAATCCAGCAGTCTTCTGTTAAGACACACTCTGAAGAAAAGTTATAAAAAATAGTACAATGCCAGCCCCTCTTATCACTTGGCCTTTGTTTTGGGAAATACAGTTAATTTATAATTCTTTATGTTAATATGGAATGAGTTTATTACTATTACATTTAAATGGATTAATACTTTTTAAAATTTGTTTTAACTATTAATACAGTAAATATCAATAAATGCAACCCCATATAAACTAAAGCTCTTTGGGACCTTCAATGATTTAAGAGTATAAAAGATCCTAAAGAAAAAGTTTGAGAACCACTAGAGTAAGAATGTCTGCATGACTAAGTCAATTTACAGCAAAATTGAGCAGCCCCACTTGGAGATCACCAGTTAGTCTCCTGCTATTATACTGCCTATGTTGAAACAGTTGTCAACAAATATCACAGGTTTTGTACTAAGGCTGTATTTGGATATTAGGGAAGATCACTGAAAGCATGCTTACCTTTTGAAAAATTCAATTCCCAGTAATGTCTCCCCTTTCTCTATCCTGTTTCAGTTACATTGAAGGTGCTAAGGACTCTTAGTACCCTTGGTTGTTTTTAATCCCTCTCCAAGACCATCATTCAGAGTCATGTTAAGAAATCCCTTAAAATACAGTTTATTACCAATTCATTCTACTACTTATTGTACACCACTTACTATTGTCTGGTCTTGCGCGAGGCATTTGTGATTTAAACACAGTCCTGCAAAGAATTCTGAAAATTACTCAAGGAACAAGCTCAGAAGTTCATCTTGTTCAGGATTTGAACCCAAGTCAAAGCAGTTTCTCTTCCTACTAAAGCCCATTATAGAAGGCTTACGTGGCAACTCAGTATTACAGCACAAGACTTTTTTGTTGTTAAAAAAAAAAGTTTTAAAGTATGCTGTAAGAAAACCTTAACTGAAGTATTTCCTTCTTTTTAGAGGAGGGAAGGAAAAGAGAGAATGAAGGTCTAGAACACATGTTGAGTCTGAAAAGAATAGGCTCACTAGGACCATCACTATTCTCCCTCTTAATTTTCATGATGATGAAAACAGGGAGCAGAGACCCAGCAGAAACAAAAGTACAGCCAGGTCCTGAACAGCGAGATGTCTTCACCAGGACAAACAAAAAAAAGGGTGATTTTCCAGCTAATACTACAATTTCCTATAGGAAAATAGGGTGAGAATTAAGATAGTGAATGAAAAGAGGTTCTTAGTTAAAAAGACCCTTCTGTGGCAATACAAGGCTACGTAGGGGGCTCTCTAACTCTACTGATAATTAATAGTGAAATGAACTTAAAGTAACATTCTTAATCATTAGCCAAGAGTTGGATTAAAACACTGGTTTTAAAAAAAATCACCTTAAACTACCCATAATTTGGGGACCCTTACAATTTCATGGCGAAGAACAGCATGAGCTACATGTTTCTATATGTTTATATTAAGCTAATATTATTTCACATCCATGACCTTGTTCATTAAAGTAAAATGCTTAGATAAAACTTAAAAGTGCCACTTGGTTAATATGATGGAGATAGCTGAAATGTAGCCCACTATAATGTGCCTTCTGTTATAATGTGATATGTGTTTTCACATGTCCCAATCATCATTCCATTTCTGCTCTCATACTTCCCTACTCTTGGAATCCAATATGGAACTACCAAAACCATGGTTCCTTTGGTTTAAGTTTGAGAGGTATTTAATTAAAACTGCCATTCTACATGTTATTTCCACAGTCCAGTAATTTATTTTAAATTTGAGTATTTTCAAATTCCACAAACAAAACTGAAGAACAGCAATATTTTGTTTGAATTCTCTCTTCTGTACACTCAGTGATCTAAAACACCACAATATCCAACATACACAAACCTCAGGGAAGGGTTAGTAAATACACACAGATTGGAATTATGGTGCTCTTTGTTCTTGAATGGAATGGTCCCACAGAAAAAGCACAGGATACAGCACAACATAAGGGCACCTGTTACATATGGAGTGAGCAAAAACACACTAGCATTTTCTATATGCATAATCAGGAAACCTGCATAGGTTAGAGGGCCTCTTATGCTCATTGAAAAGTCAGGCAAGTTGTCTGTAATGCATTTTCCCAATACTTTGGAGAGCACTGTAGTCCAGTGTAGGATGTGCTGATTATGATTAGTGTTGTCTTTGTTGCATTGACAGTCTCGCATGGTCACACACCAATATTTTTGCTTTAGCTTTTCTTTGAATAAAAGAGATTTAAATGCATTTAGACAATACATATTGTAAGCTGTTTACATACACTAAATTTAAGAGCTTCAATATTAGAGTTTTTCTTTAAACACTACAGAGTGCAAATCAGGTTCTTCACAACAGATTGAATATTAGGCAGTTCTTCAAAGAACAAAAGGGAAGGAAAAGAGCCCAGATGAATAAAACATTGAAACTATTCCCCTTTGAAAATAAATTCTAAAATGATGCGGAATGTGAAATAAGCTTTTAACATAGGTGATCCAAGTTTATAGTTAGAAACAAAACGCAGTCCTTCATGAATAAAGGTTACAAGAACATGTGCCTGTTTTCCTCTGTTATAAACCGAGAAGTGGGTAGAGGCGATGTTTCAGTACGAAAATAGGCGACTACAGGATCAGTTTTCCGTTTCACATGCTGTACCCAAAGCCAGGCTGTGGCTGCCCATAGGGTGGTGCAGTATAACCATAGCCAAAAGGTGCCTGGGGAGGGACTGCAACACTGGGTCCTGCTGTCAGCATCAACTGGGGCTGACCTAAAGATGGAAAACAAAAAGGAGCGGGGACGGGGCAAGGAGGCAGTAGAAACTGTTAGCATTGTAGGACCATCACACTCCAATCTCCCCTCCTCTAGTAGCATAATCACAACTTTGAGTTTTGGGGAGCACTTTTGACTGCCACAATTTTGGCATGACAGTCACCCTAAGAAGGGTCCTGCCTATAAAGCCAACGAACAGTGCAGAGATAAGGGTCAGAACTGTGACAGTATCTATGTTACTTCATATCACTTAAAGCAACATGCACATGCATGCTTGACATCAGGCAAGACATCTACTAATAAGCCTTTTTACAACATGGTGTTTGCACATTATATTTGGTGACAATATAATTAGCACAGGAAAACAATTGTTTAACAGACATGGTTTTAACATAACTGAAATATTAAAGTTATATTTAAATTTCTGATTTAAGCATATCTACATGATAATGAAATCTAATGCATTTTGAGCAAAGAATCTAGTACTAATTTAGAGAAAGCAATTAAAAATAGCAAGACATATTCAAATATATATTAGGTATGAAATACATTAGAGCATACAACCTCTTTCATATATTCTGTTGCCTTTCTTACGAAGTTTAAATAGTTGTTGACCACCTCAGAAAACGATCTATAGAAAAGCTGGCTTATTTAGAGGGAAAAGACATGTAACACTTCTTCCCAACTGCCACAAAAGGACTCAATCTCCCACTAGAATGTAATCCTAGAGCAAGCTTTCTCCCAGGACAAGCGACCTCGTGTCGCCCCTTTTTGTGAATAATCAACAAAATTGTCTTTAGTTAGCAAATTCTTTTTGGAAATCAGCAGTTTAAAAAAATCACTTCTAACCTTGATTATTGATCTAACCTTGATTATTGACATTTGTCTTGAAATTTCAACCCCACTGTCAACTGCCTATAAGGCCTGTCCATTTAAACACCCTAAAGGCAAATCAAATTTAGCAGGTGCCCCCCAAATTATTACACTCATTCTGTTTTGGTTCCTACTGTTTCCTATCTCAAATATGTGAAACATCTTGCTCCCATCTCTAATAATCTATTTAAAGTTTATCTTTCCCAACTTTGTCAAGATTATCCTGATCCTCTAAATCCCCAAAGTCTGTTATGAGGTAATGTCATAATAGATTTGAATATCATTTCCTTTATTTAGCAGGATGAGATACATAGTTGTAATTTTTTGTCTAAAGAACACTGTACCTATACCCTTTAAATTCATTGTTCAAATGAATCTGTTCACCAAGAGTGAAATGGAAAAGGTAGTTCAGACGTAAACCTGTAAGAAGAAACTAAATTGCCCTGACTGGTCTGGCTCAGTGGATAGAGTGTTGGCCCTTGGCCTGAAGGGTCCCAGGTTCGATTCCGGTCAAGGGCATGTACCTTGGTTGCAGGCGCATCCCCAGTAGGAGGTGTGCAGGAGGCAGCTGATCAATGTTTCTCTCTCACCAATGTTTCTGACTCTCTATCCCTCTCTCTTCCTCTCTGTAAAAATATCTATGAAATATTTTTTTAAAAAGTAAATAAATAAAATGCCTGGCTCCTTTAAAAAAAAGAAGAAACTAAACAGCCTTAAATATTAACCGATAGTTTGAAGATCCTATCTCCTAGAAAGTTCTCAAATGGAAACTCTATTTAGGTTCTCTGTGTAGTTAGAATTTAAATAGAGGATGTATTCTTTATGTAAAGCAGGGGCAGGGAATGTCTGGCTCCCAGGCCATATAGGCCCCTGAAATGATTTAGTCTGGCCCTACCAAGACAATCACAGGCAAGACTAGAAATTCAGTAAATCTAGGAGCTTTGTTGATAACAACATAAATTTATATTAGGTGAATTATATTAAACAAATGTTATAAATACCCAAATGGCCCCCTAGCAGAAAAATGATTCCCCATCCCTGATGTAAAAAGCATTCTAAAGACAGCCTTGGCACTTCTGAAAATTGAATTCACCAATAATTCTTCAGTAATTTATGAATAAGCAATCAACCAGTGACCAGGCAATAAAAAAACTGAGGTTATGATCTTAACATTTTTGAGATTGTCTTTGCATTTAAGACTACCTGAGGGGATAAAATTAATGCCTGCTTTGAGACTGTTTTGAGGAGTGGGGTGGAATAACAGTAGAGAGAATTATTTCTTTACTCAGTGAGCTTTTGTACTTTAGAAGCTTATTATATTTCTATTTTGAGGTAGAATCCCTAAAGAATGAAACATTTATCTACCATCGTTATGTAAAGTTAAAAAGAGATAGAGATTACCATAAACAATAGGTTGCGTCTCTGTAGCTTGTTCTTCTTCTTTTCTCAGTGATTCTGAAGCATCTAATTTATCCACCTGGAGAAAAACAGGTAATGTTAATTAGCACCTCAAAAGTATTATAAACCTAGGTTTATGGCAGAAAGTGGAAAAGCCTTAGTTTGTTAAATTTTGTCAAAATAAAAGGACTAGAAAGAACATTCTCAGGCCCCCTCAAATTCAATGGCAATGTTCATACTTCAGTCAAGGTGATTTTCAGCACTGTCATTATAAACCCTCCAGAAGGAGGGATTTATAAATGCCATTTAAGCGCACGCCAGGCTAAAACTGGGCATGCTAGGTAGCAGCCAGCCTGAGGGAAGGAGCTAATGAGAAGGAACCACTTTTACAAATGAAGATTAAAGCCTACTGAAGATAACAATGAACTCATGACTTGGCAAGACTTCAAAAAAAGGAAAATGAGTCTAATGACTAGACAAATACTTATGCAGAATAAGCTACCTTTTGCCCAGAGTGCACAGTTTCTGCTGATACTGATTATAGATACAAACTGAAGTTTAAGACTCAAGTGGCTCCATAGTTGATTATTTTAATATAAAGACAGGCTGCATGTTTTTATGCTCTATTTTCTAAGACGTAGCCCTTTAAGAGTTTTTTGTTTTGTTTTTTTATGTTTTGCTTTTAATTAAGCCATAGTAAATGGCCATTATATGCTAGGTACTCTAAATAAATGAGGATACTCTCTGACAGAAATAAGACTGTAGAGGAGTCCATATGTACTAACGAAAGGAGGGAGAATACATAGGTCCCTCCACTAACTAGTTGTGTGTTCTTGGCAAACCACTGCACTGACCCTGAAAACATGTCCTTGTCTATAAGAGACAGCTGAACGAGGTAATCTGTGAAGTGCCTCTAGGACTAACTCCGTGAAGAATTAGGAAGAAGTCATCAGGACACTAGGACTAGGAAATCTCCACCTCACAACTGTCACTTGCCTTTTGAACTATATACTGTATTTGTCTTTTAAACTATATTTAAAAGTCGGTATCTCAACCAAAGCATAACTACATTATACTTAAAGTAAAACTACACTTCAAATCTCAAAGTTATTACTACTAGTGATTTTCAAAGTCATAAATGTGCAGTGAGATGGGGGCAGAGTGCAGGAAGAGAATTTTTTATTAAATGTTCCTCAAAAAGGCAAATAGTGGAAAAAAATCACTCACAAGAAAAGACATGCAAACATCAGTGAAAAAGCTATAAAGACTGCTAAACTGCTTAGAGCGGCCCTGATTTCTTTTTGAAATTATTTAAAATGGTGTCTTAGAGTCTTCAGATAGGCCACTAAGATTAGGATAATACTTAATATGTGTACAAATTTTTTAATATTAAATATCATAAATGTGGGTCTAATCCATTCTACTATGTCAAGGAACAAAATATTAGAAAAGCAAGCTGAGGCAGACTCTAGACCTTTAGATGAAATGTGGTTTCCCCACCCTAGAAAGTTGGGTTAATTTGCTTTTGCATACATTTTCCTGTTTTATACCCTAAGTGTTCATCTGTTATAAATTACCCAATGTCACATTAAAGACCACTACTGAGTACAAGTACCATGAAAAATACCCACAGTTTGGTATTCAAACTTACAACAAAAATTATTACAGCTGTATACTTTAAAGTATGGTATGTGCCACCAAGGGTCAGATGGGATTCTGCTAACCTAAACAGTATCCAAGCTAAAGAGGTTGTGCAAAAAAATACATGGATGAGTGCACATTAATAACTTCTAAGAAGAAAACAACAAAAACCCACCACTGCGTAATACATTTCTAGACTTTCAAGGAAAAGAATCTAAAGGGAACACCTGTTTAAAAGTTAATGTCTGAGTCAGATGTTGGAGACAGAGACCTATTACAGAAGTACATGTGAGACTTAGAAGAACTAGCAGTATCACAATGCCCAGGCACAGACATAGGCAGGCTGGGCATAGGGGGGAAAAACACAAAAAAATAAGAACTCTGAAGGAACAGCACCAAGCTAAACAAAAAAATTTTGATTTTTCTATATTATAGGACAGCCTCTGGCACAGCAACATCCAATTTTTTATTCCACACACCCAATTTAGATTGTTCAAAAAAGAAAAAGCAGGGAAGGCTGTTATGAACACAAGCTTTTGTTAAGAGCTGTAACAAAAGTTTCTGATCCTTGGATTTAAAAAGAAAAATTTCAGGTAAGCATGTCACTGAGTTCCACCTGTACTATTGAAAATTCACTGTAATGTAAAAGGCTTTTCCACAGAGACTGCAATATGGTGCAGAGAAAAGTTAACATGCAGTCAGTTATTTTGGTGTATGTGTGCATGAAAAAAAGGCAAAAGTACTGAAGCAAGAAGTGAGATCTGAAGATGACTGTTGCTATACAGGCTCTCAAGAAACACACACAGCCCACAGCAATGCTTTAAGAGTTTCAAAAGTAGTATGATGTAATTGCAATGACTGTTGTACATGCTTGATTTAAAACAATGCATAACACTGCAGTTCAATTACCTGTTTTTCACACACACGCTTTCTAACTGCCTTGCTTACTAGCTGCTGAAGGGCCTCACACAATGCATTTTACTCAGGTTTGCCCTAAGTTCCAATGGTGACTCCAGTTTGGTTCAACGTAATTCCAACGCATTGTCCCCCAACCAAATTCATTCAAATTTGTTTCAACTCTCTTTTATCTTCCCACCCTTTTCTTACCACAATTTGATATCAGACATAAGTTTGTAAATTGGTTTCATTTATATTGGGATGGTAACAAGCCAATTAAGGAAGCAGCAACCAAAAGGTGCCTAAATTTACCATGGATAAGCCAACAGATGAATAAGAGAGCAAACTTGAGGTGGCTTCAGAGGTATGCCTTATTACAAAACATAGAAATTAATGTTGCTTTGTTATATATAAAGAAATAATCCATGTTGCTAGCAGCAATTAGAGCAAGCTACTCTCATAATTAAAAAAGTTTTGAGTCCTCTTGAAAACGGACTAGCACCATAAGAACTGGACACCTGGAGAAACATGAGGAAAGTCTCTTCGGAAGCAGCTAGTATCTCTTGTATCTACTTTCAGCAAAAAATTAGTAAGAATCAAGAGATCAGAAACTGGATCACAGTCCTTCAATACCAAAAAAAATCCCAAAAAGCCTTTTAGGGCATGTATATACAGATATAAATTCAGCGACTGTCAGGCAAGCTCACGAAATAAAACCAGAGGCTGTTTAAATTTATTTAGAGTATTAAGAAAATCCTATTATGGTCCAGATACCCTGACAGGGAAGAGAAATTTCCTGAAACTTTGAAATTAATATGGAAACTCACCATGCTTAGTTTTTAATAATATATTTAAGAGAGACTGTGAACCAACTACTGATTAGCCTCCTGCCCTTCCTAAAGCCTATTAGCCGATTAGTACCAAACATCTACTAACGTCCTACAACTCTATTATAGTTATGTTTCAAGGGACTTGCAGAGGCTTTAGTGAAAATTTATTGGGGGGGAAAAAGCAGCAGCAGCAGTGTAGAAAAGGAAGGAAAAAATCATGCAAATTCCTTAGACTTAGTCCTCCAGACTTAAAGATGGAAAAGAATCAACTTTCACCTTTTCCTTTATTGCATCAACCTGCAAAGGAATTCAGAAGGTGCAGCTTAGAAAAAAATCAAATTCCATATTGAGCATAAAAAGGTAGAATCAGCAACAAAGGTTTAGGGGAGAAACATCTAACCACTAAAAAAGGTATGAGAGTAGTGAAAATAAAGGGCATACTGTAAGCAAAATTTAGAATATATATATATTTTTAACTTCAGAGCTTACTGCAGAAGAATTTGTGCTAGAGTCAGTGTGAAAGAAAGCAGCTTAATCGCTAGTAAAATTTACAGCACTTTGGTTAACAGCAGCTTAGAGCCAGGTCTCACAAGTTGGCATTATGCATAAGAAAAGAATTCTCATCTATGGCTAAGATATCCTGGACTTATACACAGAAAGTGTTAATTCTTAAAATATTATTACTGAACACAATGGTATCTACTTAGATGGTAGCCTAAGAAAATACTCAGTATACTGGGGGCTGTTAGTAGTGCTATTTCTCCCCTTTAATCAGGCATGCTGAAGAGATCAGATGTGAAATGGATTTTAATTCTCTAATAAAATGGATCCTTTAGGATCATTTTTAAATGTTTGACAGCAAAAAAGCTAGTAACTGTTGAAGTTAGGGTGAATAAAAATATCTAACATCAAAACGGGACATTAAAACGAATAAGTGACTTTTATAAGATTACATCCCCAGCTTGTTTAATGCACTTTTAGGAAACGTGTCATTACTTGTTAACCTCCTATATTTTAAAATTAGGGGTTAAATGATCAAAATATTGAGAAGATTAACAGGATGTTAAGAATACAGGTGTGACTTCCCCAGGGAAAACAGGCATACACATTAAAGTCAAGAACCAACCGAGTAAAGGGAACCTATACTACTATTTCTAGAATCTGAATTGTAAGAACTAATGTAAGGAAGATACTTTGAAAAAAATTTTTTTAATGAAATGTTTTAAAAAAACTAATATACAATGTAGAAGTAATACTATTCATCCTCAGAAATACATTGAGGATAAACATTCTGGCAAGTTATGATTTGAGTTTCCTTTTCCATGCAATGTCATTTGTCAAAAATTAAAAATTTATGGAGAACAGGAATATTTTTGAATCAACTAAATAACTTACTTTTAGTAGAGAAAAAACATTGAAAAAAAATAAGTCTGCACATGGAGTTTTACATATTTAAGATACTTAGTTCTGAATATACCCAGAGGTGCCATTACCTTTGTCAAATATTCCTTCATGACCTGGATGAAATAGGGCATGGCAAAATCCATGATATTGTGCCTCCAGGCAGTTTCCAGGACAACATCTGGCCTTAAAAGGTCATAACAGGTAAAGAGACAAGCTCCAAAGCACTCTCTTTTTTCTTCCTGCAAAAACCACTGTAGGAGTTCTTCAGCCAACTCAGTATCTTTAGATTCAGACGCATACTGCATTGCATCCTATTCAAACGAAAGGATGAAAGTCAAACATTAAACTCAAATATACTGAAACTGGTAAATCAAGCAATACAATGGGGGAGGGGGGTCTGAGGGGAGTCCCAGTTATATAATTTAAAGATTTGTTGAAAGAAAAGGAATAGATGGATAAAGCATTCTTTTTTTTGTTTTTTTAAGAGAGCTTTGAAACAAAAATAAGATAGCCCTAAAATAAAGAAATTCACTGAACTATGATCTCCTCAAAATGGGGGCTTAAAGGTAATTCTCAGATTCATAAGCTAATACTTTTAAAGACCATAATCACTTGTAGTATACCACATTAGGGTTAACACAGATCATCCAATAGCTGGTTTAATGGCCCTGCCCCCACCAACTTCATCCACCTTGTACAGGCTATCTTTCTTGCACAGTTCTACACTCTGTTTCCAGCGATTGTTGCCTTTGAAGAGATAAGCAGCAATTCTTCTGAACTCAATGAGTTCATGTTTTTCCAAACGCTGAGCAAGTGAGATATTGTCAAAGTTGTCGTAAGCATCTATTGATGTTCGCAGAGCCTTAAAAAAAGAAAAGCCATCCAAATCAGTGTTCCATTCTAGTTTTAAGTTTATGTTCCATCATTTTTCATCAATAAGCCATTATGTACATAACTGATTGTATATGACATGATCAATGTATGATATGTATGTATGATGACCAGTCAACCATTATTAAAATATGACAGCCTAGACTCAAGCATCAAACCACAAAGTTGTAATCTAATAAATGAGCATCAAGGTTCGTTAATATAATTATGTAACAAAGACCTTGAAGATACTGTAAAATTTCTAAAGGTGCAATTTCCTCCAAGGTTTTCATATCAATGGTTATGAAATTCGGAAAATTTATAATTTCAAGGGTAAGATTTTATGCTGAGGAAATTCATGATACAATGCAACATGATAGTCGTCATACAGAGGGGCATGGGATCTGAGTCTAAAAGAAAAAAAGCCACTGAATCTTAACTCTTAACTAACCCTGTTCTTGTGAAGCCCTTCACAAGGGAAACTTTATTAAGCAAATACTAGTATGGTATTGGGCAAGAAAAGCAGTGAATAAATACAGTTAATGCCAAGTAAGTTTTAAGGTGTAGTTAAGAGATCAAAGACTTTTCAACCCTATCTATAATCTAGATGTTTAGGGATAAAGTAACCATAATTTTTTTCTAAAGAGAGATAAGGATCTAAGCAAGATTCTGCAAACTTGACACTTCATTAGGGAGAAGTCAGATTTATCAATCCTGAACACCTCATTACATTTAAATTGCAGGCATACAAATACCTACTGTTTAAAATTCTAAGGATAATGGCCTCTTTTGTTTTTTAACTGCAAAACATAACAATTTTACAACCTAATTATAACCTGAGTTTTGAGAATATATGCAAGAATCAAAAGGTTTTACCTGATAATCTTCTTCTGTAATAAAGAGGTTGTTCAGTGATTCATTCACAGATTTGTTGTTGTGGTTCTGAACTGAACGCAAATATGGTTTCACCAGTGGTAGCTGTTTAACCTTTAAAATAAAAAGAGTTTGTTACAAATATAGCACATGGTTAAAGTTCCATGTTATAATATAGATCCTTGTTATAATATTTTGAAGTTTTAAAAATAATTACCTTGCTGAAATAATTGACTGCACGAGTATGATCCAACCGTGGAGACAGCACCATCAGCAAATCATTTAACAATAGAGGCTTGAATTCTAAGTAGAACTGTATTGCTCTGTAGTACAATTCCACATTGGCAACCTAAAATGGAAAAATCCATACATAAGTCAGAATTACTTCCTAATGAGCTTACTTACTCTGAAGCCTTTGTTTTGTTTTGTGAAGAAGGTATATACCTTGGTAATGATATCTTTGAACTGCCCTTCTTTCCATGCATCAGTGGGATGATTCATCATGGTAATTATGGCATTATCATATTCTTCATACTTGTCATACAAAAACACCAATTCTGCCCAAAGATGAGCTTGTTCTGCAGCTCTTAGCACCTATGTAAGGAAGACTTGCTGCTTTAGATATGAATCTTTAATTCTAGATAGTAGTCCAAAAAGGGATGTTTTAAAATATTAGTTTTAGCTATGGAGTTGCCTCCCAATGTTAAAGGCTGGTTACCTTAGGTATATTCACTCTGGACCAGAACAGCTCCAAGTGCTCCCTCATTTTCTGTGGCTTAAATTTGGAATATAGAATGGCTAATTCGGTGAACATCCCCATATGAGCTCTCTCAAGTCCCAGAGCTGCTTCCAACATCGTTATCAGTTCTTCAAAATACCCACGATCCTGAATAAGGAAGATAGTAAATTAAAGATAGGAATATCTGTGGCAAAAGATCTCAATTAATATGAAAGACTACTGTTCATTACCTGATAGTAGTTGATAAGTTCCTCTAATTCATCTGCATGTACTACAATATGGAGCCCACACATCTGAGCAAGACGGAATTCTTTCCCATCTACACAGGCAAAGCAGACCTACAATAAAAATTTCAAATATGTGACCTCAAATGTAAACATGGCTCGTTAATTCAATTCACAGTTTAAAGAGCATTTCTAAACAGCATCTTAATTCTTCACTCAAACAGGTGTTGAGATTACCTCTTTCCATGTTCGGGTACTGTTTGCTTTTCTAGCCCCATCAACAGCTGCCTGATATTCACCCAGGTGAACCAGGGTAGATGCCAAGCGTCCAAAATTGGAAACATTGTTGTACAACAACTTAGCTGCATCATACATTTTTTCATCATAACAACGGTCACCAACCTAAAAAAAAAAAGACGATCCATTTTCAGCAAACCTAAACTCAATCCTTTCTTCAAAGTTGCAACCCAATGTAATAGTGAGAAACAATATTTTTCCTGTAAGATATTTTTTCCTTGGAAATCTTCAGCTGTGATTGTGTTGATCCTACTAAGCTAATGACATTGCTCAACTACTTATTTTAACATTCTTTTAAAAAAATATGAATAAGAAACCTACTTGTTGGATATGAGCATTATTTGGCCCATTGATGAACTCTTCTAACTCTGCAAGACGATTTGTTTTGGCCAGTGCGAATATCAATTCTGTCTCCACATAGGACTCGCGAGCCTTCTTACGGGCCATCTGCAAGTACTTGACCAGTTCTTCCCAGTTCCCTAGGTAGAGGAAAGGAAAAGAGTAAGACAAGCACTGACATCTTAACGTTTATCTTTTCACTCAAGTAAATGAGAACTACTATTAATTTTCTTTTAAGGAAAACATTATAGATAATAACAAATATAAACAGTGAAAGACATCTAGAATAGCAAAACTTCTATTACACTTCTGTATTATCACTAATGAAATAGTGGACATCCCCTTTAGATTAGAGGTCAATCAGAATTTTATGAAAATTCAAAAACAAAATTAATCTTCCCCATGGACCTTACAAGTTCACAAAATGCAACTTCTCTTTATGGACTAAAATGGAGGGCTACATGTTTTCAAAAGTAACCCTGAAGCATCTAATTCCTACTAATTCAGAATACACAATTTATCTTAATGCTTAACTTAATCAGAGCTTAGATACATTTCTGAGTTCACAAACACATAATAGTTAAGAAGTCGCACCACTAGTGTTGGCAGCCTGAACAACTTCCATGTAGGATGAAGGATCATCTGCTTTGATGTAAGAGTCAATGGCTTCTTTCACCATTCCTTTCTGCAACTGAGCTTTTGCAAGCTGACTCCAGACCGCAGGCTCATTGCAGCGTTCAGCAAATTCATATGCCCGATCCAAGTTTCCAATATGTTCAATTAAAACCTAAGCAACCAATTTTTGAATTAGTGTTGCAGTAAAATCAATCTTACCACACACCAATTACATAGAAATGGCTAGAATTTTATTGCTCTCCTATGCCACAGCAATTGGTTATGCTCATCCTCAAAGGATAATACATATATTAAATCATGAGAAGTCATTCCATTTAGTATATAAACTTAGGTAACCTGAAATTTTATTTACCTGCACTGCTGAAGTATTGACATCAAATTTCCGGAAAATGGCAAATGCTTCTTCAAAGAGCTCATTGCTGATGGCGATATTGGCAATATCTGGGGCATCATAATTATCCAGGCGGTTAATATACTCCATAACACGAGTACGATCAGCCTTGATTGCAGTGAGGATTAGGAGGTTTTGCAGATTCCTTTAAGATAGAAAAAGATTTAAACGCAATATTTTAATGGCTTATTAGTTCTAAAAAATAAGCACTGTGGCTATACTAGTAGAGTCTTTTTTCTCAGGAGGTAGAGCGAGAAGAGGAGGGTATTAAAGAGTGAAAATTTAGACAATATACTCAAATCTTTGTCTCTTTGTTCTTTCCCAAAACTGACAAGCCATAATGAAAGACTAAATAAAAATAGTCAATGGAACCCTCCCAGAGCATACCTGTGTTCACTGAATACGGAGTTATCAAGAACAATTTTCTCCAGCAGTTCAATAAGTTCATTAGGAAGGTCTGCAGTCATAAAAGCCTTGACAGTTACTGACACTTCTTCAGGGTCCTGAGTCTCAGACAAGGCTGTCTGCACAACCTAGAGAGGATATATAGAAAATAAGTTCTGAGAATCAAAGTGATTTTTGAAGATATTATCTAATAAAACTAAGTTGGCTTTTTAGTAGAAAACTTTAAATAGGCAGAAAAAAAGAAAGAGGAGGAAAAATATCTTTAAATTTACCACCCAAAGGTCTTCGTACACAAATTCATGTGTAACTATATCATATGTACTTCCATTCTCCTGAAAAATTACCTTAATTGTATAATTTCAATCTTCTCCCTCATTAAAATATTACTAATAATTACCACTTCCCATTATCACTTTAATGGCTACATAGAATTCAACTACATAGATATAGCATTATATACTCAATAATTCCTCTGTTTTTGGCTATTTGCATGGTTCCCAGATACTGCAGTATTTTTTTTCTAGGAAGATTTGTATCTACTTAAAAATTTTCCTTGGAAATGCTTCCTGAAAGACGAATGAAAAAATAATAGCTTGCATTCTCTTCCATATTTATACTTCCACAAGGAGAATTTAAGAACCATTATAATAACCTTTAATTTAAAATTTTTTTTTCAATACTATATGGTTATAACCCCACATCTCTCTTGCAGTTTTATGCTTACCAGGGAGAAATTGAACGTCTACCCTACTTGGTCTTTTGTATTTTCTCTATCAATTCTCATTCTTACCATTGTCTTAAATGCTTCAAATCAACTTAGTCACTTCTCAGTTATTAATGACAGCAATTCTTGCTTATTTTATTAAATGTTTAATTTACTGTCTTCCCTCATAGTTAAATATGGTCTATGTGTATGACGAGGGAAAAGAATAGGTTTTATTCATAGTTAAAAGATGAACTTTAATCCCAGTTGCCAACTTTACCTGGTCAATTAGAGGTCTCCTGTAAGGATTGCTTTCCAGCAGCACACTGCCCCACAGTTCTGGATCCTTCCGGCGTACCAGATAGCGGGAAAGACTTTTGAAGAGGGAATTCTCATTGCAAACCTAAATAAGATATTAAAGATTAATTTCAATGTAAGAAGTAAAGACTTTTTAAAACTGACTTTACTTTTAAAAGTTATTTCTTATCATTTATACCCTGATTATTGTTTTCTAGGAGAAAAAAATCCACTATTTTTACATATAATCTTGAAGACATTACAAGCAAGTATTCTTTTCTACTGGTATTTATGTACCAGTACTGCATGTTTTAATTATAGAGGCTTTGTAATGTGCTTTAATATCCGGTAGGTCTAGTTCACCTTTATAGCTTTCTTTTCAGTGTTTTACTAGTTATTCTTGTGTTTATTTTTCCATGTGTACATGCATACACATATTTTCGTGTGTATATGAATGGATATATGTACACAGATGCATATATTTCCTAGCTCTGATCACTGAAAGATCATAGAAGCAAATACTAACACACCTAACAGCCCAGATCTGAGTTTTTTAATCCTCACCCAAGGACATACTTAGAGAGAGAGAGGGAGAGAAGAAGGGAGAGTCTGGGGGTGGGGGGGAAGGGGTTGAAAGAGGGGGAGAGAAACATAAATTGGCTGCCTTCTGTATATGCCCTGACCAGGGATCACACCACAACCCAGGTATGTGCCCTGACCAGGAATCCAAGCGGCAACCTTTTGGTGCATAGGACAACACTCAAACAACTAAGCCGCACCAGCTAGGGCCAGATCTGGTTCTTAATAGCATTCCCCACTAAAAATGATGAGAGTTCCCTGGGAAAATGGCAGATTTGAGGGCTGGGAGGGTACAAAACAAGCGTGATGTAACTTGTGCTAAAAAATAAGGACGTGTTCAAGTATGATGAGACCATTAGACAAAGCCCCAGGAAGCAGGCTGCAGAGGTTTTTATCAGCCAAAATTGGGACATTTTGAGCATCAAAACAAAAGTGGGGGATTATAATCTATTGAATCAAACAGGGATTCACGAGTAAATAAAAATATGAGTGCTGACTAATAACTGTGAAGAATGTGCTAGACTTGGAAAATTGTCCTTTTGCAACCAAGAAATTAAGAATGGTTTAAGAAGAATCAACAGATTCTAAATTGGCACAGAAGAGGGGGCACACAACATTTGCATGGTTTTAAGCGTTTCCCTGCTGACTTCTTAAGATCTGCAAGAGGAAATATAATAATTATACAGTAAAGAAATTGACAACAATAAACAGTGCCTCCACCAATGAAGGACAAAGGAATGCCAGGTGCTTCTGCATATAATAACATGAGAAAGACAAAACATCACTTAAGCAATATTCTGGATGGAAAATATACAATCTAAAATGCTAATCATGGGGAGCCATCAGAGAAACTCAAAATGAGTAAGATTCTCTTACACTGTGAATGTACAAATTGCCACTGAATTTTTCACTTTCAAATAGTTAACATTATGTAAATTTCACTGCAGTAAAAAAGTTACAAGTAGAAAAAAGACTACTTTTACAAAGAAAGGCTGAAGAATTGTCTCATATTAAAAGAGACTTAAGAGATATGACAACTATATGCAGTATGTATTCCTGGATTGGAAGGAAAAACTGTTGTAAGAAACTATTCTGTCAATTGACAAAACTGACATAAATTTTAAGAAATATTCTGTCAATCAAATTGACTGAAGTTGGTTTCTATAATGTGTTTATGAAAGAGAACATCCTTATTCTTAGGAAATAACACTCTGCAGAGATACAAGGCCACGATGTATGTGACTTTATCATATATTTAAAAGATGTATGCATGTACATAAACCATGGACACAAACAATGGTGCGGTGAATGCCCAGAGTGGTATGGAAACCAGATGGAGAAGGCGTAATGGGGGGGAAATGGGGAACATCTGTAACATTCTCAAATAATAGAGATCAATTAAAAAAAATTTTACCAAGGGGTGGGAGAGATGTATGCATCCTGTGTATGTGTATGAGAATGTACAAAAACACAAGTGATAAAACTAGTGCAGTGAAAATGTTAATAAGTGAAAACAGATTTGATCTATCATCTTGGCCCCTTTAAATTTACAATTATTAGCAATTAAAAATTTTTTAAATCATATGTCTTCCAAAAATGCTCTGTCTTAACTAAAACTACTCTGAAACTCTCAAAATTCACTAAACTAACATTATATAAAACACTGGAGGCCTGGTGCACAACATACATGTACTGGGAGGGTGGGGGTATAGCATCCCTCAGCACAGTCTGGGACCCCTCAGGAGATGTCCACCTGCTGGCTTAGGCCCGATCCCTGGGGGATCGGGCCTAAGCCAGCACTCAAACATCCCTCTCTCAGTCTGAGACCCCTTGATCCTTACCATAGGCCTCCAGGCATAAGAGGCTCCAGCCTCCACCACTGTGGCCACTGCACTCGCTAGCCAAGAGCCCGGCTCCCAGCTGAGCAGCACTCAGGAGCGCACTGACCACCAGGCGGAAGCTCCTGCATAGAACGTCTGACCCCTGATAGTCAGTGTATGTCATAGCAACCAGTCCGTCCGCTGTTCAGTCGATTTGCATATTAGGGTTTTATTATCTAGGATTTTTTAATGCAGCCTTCTTAATAAAACCTACCTTGTTAAAGAAAATAAATAAATAAATAAAATGCAGCCCTCCTTCTACACATTCAGCTAGCAGTACTCACATTAATAAGTTCCAGATCACACTGGCCACGCTCATAAGCAACACAGGCCAGATGTGGATCTCTCTTCTCACAATATTTTCCAACAACACGACTGTCATAATAAGGATTTTCACGAAGAAATCTCTCTGGGTTGTTATTACTGTCTATGTAGATTTTGGCTAATGCATTGTGAGTAGCAGGCTCCTCACAGCCCTCATGAATCCTGGCCTCTAGCCAAGGCAGAAGCAGTTTCAACCTAATAAAAACAAACAAACCAAAAAATAACACATGTACCCATATTGTATTACAAATAACAAGCTCTTAACATGCTAATAATGTGCTTTCCCATACATTATTTTGTATTCTCAACAACCCTATTATAAATTGGGGGAAAAGACTCAGAGGTGGTTAAATGATGTACCCAAGATTACACAGAAGGTATAGAAGACTATCTTCATACTCTCCCAGACCTACCTGTTATATACGTAGATAGGAAATAGAAAGAAGAGACCATAGATTCGTAAACTGTTCTTTTGTATACTGGACAAAATACCTAGACTTTGGATAAATTTTGTTTAGGAGTGGGCTGGGACGTGGTATGAGAAAATACGCCAGATTATCTGAGATTTCTTTCAATTTTAAAACAATTAACATACATTACCTATAGCCAGAGGATGCAGCATCCTATACACACACTGGGAACAAAATGTAGTACCTTTAGAAGCTCTGGGCTTAATAATTCTAGCAGTTGTATGATCACTCCACCAGAGGTCGTGGTTTCACGAAGCTATAGTTTATGTTTCAATGGTTTAAATATCAAAAGCACCCAAAGAAAGAGCAGTAGGCCATTATTTTGGCTATCAAATTCATGTAAATACATTATCATGGTCTCCTCATAATTAATATTAAGATTCAAATAAAAAAACAATTTAATAGGGAACTCTTTTCTCATTATTCTTAAGAATAACTGATCTAAGAACTAGTTAGCAAATACAGGGTGTCACACCTAACTAAAAAGAGGCTTTTCACATAGTTGACATTAATAGCATATACAAAGTCAACCCATGTAGCTCTAATTATAAATAAGCAAAACAAGTGATTAGCCAAGTTAACAGATTTTTTGTATGATAGCTGTAACGTTTCAGAAGACAGTTTTTCTTTTAAGTCAGTGCTATAGTTAGCCTATCACTTCTAAATTGGGTGTTTCCAGGGAATTATGGTTCATTTATTTCTGAGTAGCTTTTCAACTGACAGATTGTATTTTTATCCATTACCATGCTGAGAGAGACTTATTTATCCCAGTTATGAAGGTTAAATGGTACTACACCTGTTTCTTTTTTCAACCTCAGCAACAAGCTCATCAGTAGAAAATTGACCTCTTACAACAAGAATCAAGTTTTTAATGACATCTTCAGAGCAATCAACATCAAGTAATCCTCCAATAACCACAGGAAGTCGACTTGGATTCACCTAAGGGATAAAAAAAATTTGGAGAATGTCTATTTAATACAATAAACAAAAATGAGCTTTAAAAAATAAAACATTTACACATTTGTAATACCTTACCCAATAAAGAAATTAAAGATAAAAAATAAATAAATAAATAAAACATTTCCCCCTCTTTTAAGCTCAGTTTTAAAATTTAATAATAAACAGAGTCTAACTTTGCAACTAGATCAAGGAATTTAGCAGGAAGTCTGGCTTGGTTAATTAATTATCTCAGCACTACTCCAAAGGATAAGTAAATCCAAAAATTGCTAAAAGTCACAGAATTTTTCACACATTAAGTCCACTATAGCACAACTATCTCTCTGTTTTTAGAGTTAGAAGGTACAGTTTTTATATCTATATTTAAGATGCTTTTAAAACTGTGCTTTGGAGTCTATGGCCTCTACGCAGATACTGCAGGTGCTACCTAGTAAGCAGGGCATTGGCCGTCCAACCTTTTCAACTACAGCACTTCTGATCTGTTTTATATAGTTGGCATTCAAGTAAACGTTTAATCAAAGACAAATTTGGGCAGGAAAACATTCCGAGAGCCAATGTAGCACACTACAGTTTCAAAGGGTGAAGATTTCCGGAGTGAAATATAAAATCTCAAGAAGATTTAATTTTTAAATTATCTAAGTATTACTTACCTTTTGAACATATATCTCTATATACTTTTGAAGATTATTTCTATATAAGTACAGCACCAAATCATGGACAAAGTCAAATCGATCACACACAATGATGAGTGGTAATTGATCTGTTAGCTTCGCTTCCTGGGGGGGACAAAAAAAACAAAATGAAATCTTAATTTTCTCCTTCTGTGAGATATCAAATCTATGTAAAATATGAGAACTGTTTTTTTATACTGGTGGGAGAGAATCATATAAACTTAGCTGTTCTCTTAAAGAAATCCCCAATTGCTGGAGAGAGCACACCATTTTCAGTAATATTTTATTAATCAATACTTAGATCCATAGCAAAATACCAGGTCCTTCCCCCACACACCCTTGACCAAGAAAAGTAACAAATTAAGATTAGCGAGCCACCACTGGCATTTGGGATATAAAATCACAGCAAGACTTTCATTAATGATTAATAAAATAGAATTGAGTTATTTAAGATCAATAGTCACATTGTCAAAATGATGACATAAATAGCTTGTACTTGTTTCAAACTAATGACTTATTTTCACCCCTAGTTCCATTCTATATGGCCAGCCTCTAACATTCTGTTACAATAAAGCCTACAAGGAGCAGCATGATGGTGACAGCCATAAATTAAACACACCACATGTTGCTATAAGAAAAAAGTTAAGAAAAAGAAAGCACGTAAAGAAATACATCTTTAAATTGCCTACTGCTTTTACTATTACAAATACCAAGCTATAATCCCACTTTATAGATGGACATAGATATTACAGACAGGAGGTAAGACCTGTATTGGGCATTTACCTGAAACATGTCCTGTTACATTCCACAGACATAAGGTAAAGCACAAAAAACAACAGTTTCCATCAGGAATTCATTTACACACAGTGAAACATTGCTCAATATATGATCTGTCTATGAAAATCTGCTAAGGAAGTAGAACTAAGCAGGATAGGACTTTCCCCAATGACAGCCACTAAGAACATTATTTGCAAGGTTAGAACAAAATAGTACCTATGCCTAGAACATATTAGTCACCCAATGATAAATAATTTGAAGATTAGTCTATGAAGCATTCAAAGAACACAAAACTAAATTTGGGAGTCATGAGAAATCCTGAATAAAAGATCAAAAAAGCGTGCATGGGTTTGGATTTATGATAGGTCTGTACCCCTGGGTCTCTCATAGTGCCCCATGCCAGAGCAAACCTTGGCCCTGAATCACTGCCTGGCCTCTGCATGCAGGCTGCAGGCACTGCAGCAGGTTACACAGTGGAGGGAAGGGAGGGAAGAGAGAGGAACGGCTGTAAATCAGAAGTGGAAGTCAGCTGCAGATTTTTCACACATTAAGGAAAGTCTAAAGCAGGGGTGGAGAACATCTGGTTCTTGGGCCTAAGAAATCATTCACTCTGGCCCTGCCAAGGCATTAGGGGTGAGTTAATTAAATGTTCAACCAAATACCGCAGGCTAATTTTAAGTTGATAATTTTGTATGGCCCTTGAATGATACTATAAATATCCAAATGGCCCTTGGCAAAAAAAAGGTTCCCCACCCCTGGTCTAAAGCAAGTATTTACAGCATGGAAACTGTACTTAACAGCTGCTATAATCATCTCTAGAAAGAGTGTTTGAATCTACCTATGTAAAGATCTCAATAAGCCAAGTTTTTCCTATTAAATAAACATCAAAAAGTTAGTGGGTCATACTAATCTTCTTTATCCTGCTTAATATAAATATAAAATATTATGTACTTTTATTTTATCATTTAAGGAGAAAACACACTTGCAAGTAATCTAAACTACTTAGGTATTCTATTCTCATCCGTGTTTAAGATTTCTGCTGGCAAAGACAAACATACTGTATCAACCCCCCCACCATAAAAAAAATGTAAGATTGAAAAAGTAGGCAAAAATCTAGAATGGATACTTTCTTGATTGCCTAAATTTGCACATGATTTCATACATGTAAGTAATGCTATAAACATTTTAAATTATTTAAAAGTTTAACCTCTAGCTATTATGGTCAAAGATTTTAAGATAAAAATTAAAATTATATAAACATTCAGAGGTTGTCATAAACATGAAGTTATTCATTTAACTAATATTTACTGAGTACCCAGGTACCAGGCACCAGGCACTGTACTTATGCACTGGAGATATAGCAGGGACAAAGTAAGCATTCCCTCAAAGGACTTCCATTGTAGTGGGAAAGGACAATACTGCTAAGTGTTATCTTAAAAAAAGCAGAATATGGGAGAGGTAAGGATAGGCTGGGTCATCTGAGACATCCTTTCTCATGACATCTGATGAGAAATCTTAAAGAACATTAGGACTTAGGTCATGAAGGACAGAGAAAAGCGGAAAGGGGTACAAGCAAAGACCCTGGGGCAGGAGAGGGCTTAGGGAGTTTAGAACTAGCAAGCAGGTCAGTGTAGGTCAAGCAAAACCAGGAAAGGAAAACTGATAGAAGATTAAAGGTAGCAAGAAGCAGATCATGGATCTGGAGAACAGTTCCTTGCTTTCTATGGAGATCTATAATTCCACAAAAACTTAGAGCATGAGCCAAATGATGCTAATGTCATCATTTCTCCCTGCTAACAGATTACTGTACACGGGAAGCCATATTCTATCCATCTCTATTTCTGGTAGCTAGCATATAATTGGCACTGGAATGTTCAAGATCAGATTCAGAGAAGTATTTTTCTTATTATCAGATAGTTTACATAACACGAGTTAATTATCACATAGCTAGTACCTCCAAAGCTTAATAACAATGATGGTGAGATGTAGCATTGCAGCTACCATACTACTGATCAATAAGGAAAGGGAGTAAAGTGCTTTAGTATGTTCATTCTCACTATTGGGATGAAAGGCTAGATACAATAGTAGTATCTCAGTATTGAGTTCCTTTCTCAGATTATCTATATGTATAAAAGCCTAAGCAACCATTATGACTGGATGACCGACTAGTAGCTATGATGCCCACTGACTACCAGGGGGCAGATGCTCAATGTAGGAGTTGCTCCCTGGTCGTCAGTGTGCTACCACAGCCAACCTCTCAAGATCCTCCCCCTCCCCCCCCATTTTCCCCTCTCCCGCAACCTCCCATAGGCCGGCCCTGATAGGCCTCAATTAGCCCCAGGTTGGGACTAGGCAAGATGGTCACGATTGGCCAGGAGGACCTCATCCACGAATTTGTGAACGGGGCCTCTAGTTTAAAGATAAGACACCAGATTTACCTCTAACTCAGACTGGAATGAAAATTTCATCAAGGAGTAGGAATAAGTCAAAACCAAAAAGAAACAAAACTTGAATTATTGTATTTCACATGTAGGCGGACACTAACTTATTTCCAAGGCCCACTAACACAGCTTATTTACAACTGTTATAACCTGAACACCTATGGCCTATGAAGGTAGTTGAGAAAAACAACTCGTGCTTGAAGAAACTAAGGCTGAGTTTATTTGCTTGAGGTAACATGTAGACATATACTGAATAAACAAATAATAGTTAATAGAAAAAAATGGAATTTGAACCAGGTTTGACTGGGTCAAAAGCCTGTAACATCCACATCCATGTCCCTACTCCATCATGCTTGCACCCAATTCACAAATGTGGAATGGGAATCCTCATCTAATTAGATCTCATGGGCTAAACAACTTAAGGCTGCACCATCCTAGTACCCAGGTAAGTTTTTTGAAGTTCAAGAACAAAATAATTTAGTCCTGCTTTACAAATATATATATACTAGGGGCCCGGTGCACAAAAATTTGTGCACTCGGGGTGGAGGGAGTCCCTCACCCCGGCCTGTGCCCTCTCACAGTCTGGGACCCCTCAGTGGATGTCCTATGATGGCCCCAGTCTGCCAGGCGCCTTTTGTGTGTGTGTGTGTGTGTGTGTGTGTGTGTGTATGTGTGTATGTCATCACTGGGGACCTGCCCCCAGCCCCATCAGAGGCTCGGAGCAGTCCTCCTGTGTGTGTCTACCTGCCAGGGGCCTGCCACCAGGCACACCGTGGAGGCTTGGAGCAGGCACCCCCTCTATGTTGATCTCTCAGACTCTTGCCCTCCCCAGCATGTTGTTCTCTTTTTTGAGCTGTGACCAGGGCTGCGGGCGGCCTGCCTCCCAAGCTTGCCTACTGCCCATCTTCCT
>PVJC01005267.1:0-59755 GCA_004026665.1 Murina feae
TACACTGTTCCTTTAAGGCGGCCTTCTAACTACTAACGAAGCCTCCTCTGCTTCACCTCGCAGAGTCTATAATGAAACAATTGTTACTTTTACTGGTTAGGCCGGAGCTGCTCTTTCCTTCAGCTCCGGAGGATTCTATGATTGTTACAATGTTTCAAAGCTGCTAGAGGCAGTTTAATCGGAGCTGAGCTGAGGGGCGCAGCTTCACTTTCCCTCCTGCCGCAATGGAAAGGGCTGTTTACTCAGGTCCGTGAGTGGCGGCCACCATGTTGGCTGGGCTAATTTGCATACAGCCGCTCTGATTGGCTGGTGGGCGTGGCTTACCCTGTCTCGGAGAAACGGTTAATTTTAATATTTCACTTTTATTAGTTTAGATTAAATGCTTATATAATTTTTCTTTATATGCTTATATATTATAATATACTTAATATTTTATATATACTTATTATATATAAATATATATTATATATTATGCATATTATATATATTATGTATATTATGTATATTATATACTTTATTATATTATATTATATAAATTATATATATTATACATTATATTATAATATATAATGTATATTATATATTATACATTATACATTATATTATATCATATTATATATTATATATTATATAAATTATAATATATAATGTATATTATATGTAAAATATTAAGTATATTATAATATATAAGCATATAAAGAAAAGGTTGAGCCCTAACTGGTTTGGCTCAGTGGATACTCTATCCAGAGTTGGCCTGCAGACTCAAGGGTCCCAGGTTTGATCCTGGTCAAGGGCATGTACCTTGGTTGTGGGCACATACTCAGTAGGGAGTGTGCAGGAGGCAGCTGATCGATGTTTCTCTCTCATTGATGTTTCTAACTCTCTATCCATCTCCCTTCCTCTCTCTGTAAAAAATCAATAAAATATATTTTTTTAAAAAGAAAAGGTTGATTCTTGGATAATTTATTCAAGCAGTAAGTTATAAAAATTCATCAATAAGTAGAATAAATGTCTCTGTGACAGCTCACCATAGAGTCTATTTATGCAACTCCAGTTTTAATTTAGTGTGTACTGATGGGTTCTTTAACCTCGTGTGTGATAGTCATGTTAAATCCAGACACAACAGGCACTGCATCTAGAGCCCACACAGCACAAAGACGTCCAGACGTGACATACACAGTTGCACCATTTGCTTTAAGTGACAAATAACAGTTGAAAAAAAGGATCTGAAGAGATTTAACAAAAATCAGTGGATAATTTTTTGAAGTAACCACATGCATTAAAATGTTTCTTTACTCTCTTGATTCTACTTAGTAATTTGTCTGTGGGAGAAATCATGTTGACATTGTCCCGCGGTCTCAGGCCTCTATAATAGAGCGCCGCATGGAAAGAGAGGCGAAGTAAGCAGAGGCCTGGTCCCAGGGTTGGGACACACCAAAGAAACAGAACACCCGTAGCACCTGCCAATGGAAAAGTTAGTGGGTGGGTCACAGGAACTGGGCCCAAAAGTATCACTTAGGCAAGATGTAGGCTGAATTCAATGAATACAGCAGAAGATAAAAGATTCCAAGAAGTCTCATCCGGATTTCAGAAAGTGACCCTGGTACAGGGGTCACACACCAAGGTTGACTGGGAAATATGCAGGGGATAAAAGAGGAAGTAAGAAAGGGGTAACAAAGCCCAGAAGGGGCCTGCTGCATAACTGAGGAAGAGGGGCAGTAAGAAGAGGAAACCAGGCCAAGTAGCTAAAACTGGCAACTCAGGGGTAAGGAGAGATGAGGGATGCCCAGGCCAGTGTGGCTCAGTTGGCTGAGTATTGTTTCATGCATCAAAAGGTCGTGGGTTCAATGCCTGGTCAGAGCACATACCTAGGTTGCAGTTCAGTCACCCATTGGGGTATGTACAGGAGGTACCCAACAGATGTTTCTCTCACACATCGATGTTTCTCTCTCTCTCTCTCTCTCTCTCTCTCTCTCTCTCTCTCTCTCTCTCTAATAAAAATTTTTTTTCAAAAAAAAACAGATAAGGAAAGATGAGGGAAAAGAGCAGCAAAATGAGGGTCTTGGGGCTGATTCCATAACAACTGGCAATAGAAAGACTTGCGAGTGGAGGGTCAGCTAGAGTGGAGGAGTCTGAATATTCAAGACTGAGAATGAATCCAAAGTCTGGGATGAAAAAAGTTAACTCCAGGTCATACCAATCAGTGGATCTGAGGCTAAAGATATATTCCTGACTCAGCTAAAAATGGCTCAAGTGCTGTGCAAGACTGAGCCTGCAGGTAGGGGGCGTCAGTGCACCTGACTGTGCCCCGCTGAGGAAAGCCAAGGCCAGAAAAGGAGGTAGAGGTGAAGAGAATTACACAAATGGAATAGCACAAAAATGGTTCTGAACTACAATAGGCGAACATGGCATAGACAACAAAGCTAACCCAGAATATGAAAACGTAGATTTATCCCCCAAAAGTTTAGTATTCCATTTATTTTTATTTAAAAAACTATCTTCAATAATATTAAGTAAAATTAAAACTTATTAAAGTACAAAATTATAAATATACTATACAAAATTATAAATATGTAAAATTATAAAAATTACAATATTTTAAGACTAGTGCGCAGGAAAGGACTATAAGAAAATAAGACTATAAGGCATAACAGCTGCTGGGTTTATGGATTTTCATATTTTATTGCCAAATGTTCTTTCGTGTGATTATATATGACTTTTATAATTAAAAATGGAAAAGCATTAATAATAAAACATTTAGTAGCAAGCATGCCTAGTATCTTTTGAATTATTTGATTAAAATAATTTGCATTTACAATACATTTCTTGGGTAAAGAGCAGAGTTTTTAAATATGCTGTTACACATTGAAAAAAAATCTTCTAAAATTAGTAATCCCTACACCTAACTTGTACATCACTGTAAGATACACTTAATCTCAAAGAGGACAATCTCAATTTTTTATTTAAAAATTCCCTTTAGGCCCTGACTAGGTACCTCAGTTGACTAAAGCCTCATCCCAATACACCAATGTTGCCGGTTCAATCCCCAGTCACAGCACATAAATAATCAATCAATGAACGCATAAATAAGTGGAACAACAAGATCGATGTTTCTCTCTAAAACTCAATAATTGTTTAAAATCCCTTCACTTTTAAATATATAAGAAATATGTGCTAACATAGCCTTTACACAGCAATAGAGAAAAATGAAATCAAAAGAATCTGGTGTGTTGCAATGCAATGTGGGGAACAATACAAGAGACTGCATGTTTTTATGAGCAAGAATGGTGTCATGTCTGTATTTTGTAAAGCTCCACAATGCACAGGTGCACTGCTCACCAGCTGCATGCACTAACACTTAAATTAGGATTGTGGTGAAGAGGAGGGACTCTGGAGGCAGACCACAGGAGCGCATCCCTGACTCTCAAGGCAGAATACCTTTCACCAACTACCTGTCTGATCTTGGCAAGCCTGCTTACCCTCTGCTTGCCTCAGTTTCCTCGTGTGATAAATGGAGCTAATAACAGTACTCCTCCAATGGCCAATGTGAGGATATGTAAAGTGCTTAGCCCTGTGCTTGGCACACCGTAAGCACTACATAAGTGGAGACTCTGGACCACTGTAATTGGTCAATTCCAGTTTGGGAATAAAATTCCAGTTACATGATGACTCCAACATCAAAATACTATACTATTGGTGTTTCTTTATTTATCATTCTGTATTTTATATGCTCCTATTTCTGTTTTCATCATATAAAATATCACCAAAATGATCACTGGAAAAGTCTCCTACAAATGGATATCATTAGACTTCATTACTCTTGATCTTTAGGCAAAACCATTTTCCGGGGCCACTGCAGTTAAATCAGCCTTATGTTTCCTAGGCTCTACTGAAAGTACATTTTGTCAGTTTTTCTTCCAAACACGGTGTGTGATGATGCAATTTGGTTAAATTTTAGATTGCCAGCAATTGTAAACTCATCTGGGAGTAATTTTTCTCCCAGATAACTTGTATTTGAGCTGGGAGAGAGAAAAAATTAAATTCTTCTCATTGCCAACATCATTATATGGACGGCCTTTGAAGTCTTTTGCAAGAAATACAATGTCCTCTACACACAAGCCACCCAATTCTAGGAACTCCAAGTAAATGACCTATCAATTCAGTTCAAATAATATTTTGTTATGCTATTTCAGTGCTAGGATTAACATTTTTTGGTGAAAATACATGTTTTAAAAAGACTGGTTAGGTTCATACTTCAGTTTCTGGTCAGTTCAAAGGTAAGCAAATTTAAAAAGGTTGAGTAGAGTTTATTTTACATTTTGATTCTTGAAGAGTTGGCTCAGTATATACTTAGCATATTCATATTGATCATGAACATAATGTTGATACTAAAGAGAATGTCCACTCTTGGAGTTTCCTTGCCACCATGCGCTAATGGCTCCCAGATTTGAGTGACTGTAGACTTCTCATCCAACCCTCAGATATCTAACTGCCTGTTGGAATTCTCCATGTGGATAATCCACTGACACCTTAAATTCAAAAGGTCCAAAAAAAAAAAAAAGGTCCAAAACAGAATTCAGCATCTAACCCAATAAACATGTACTCTTGCTGCATTTATTGTTGCAGCTGAAGGTACAACCATTCACCAAACCAGAAACCCAGGGGCCACCCCTTCCTTGGACCCACTCACTCTAAATTTCCATCAATACCTGTTAATGAATTCTGTCCATCTTGTTTCCTGGATAACTTCTCAAATCTGTCTCTTCAATTTCATTCTTACTCCCTTTTACATAGTGAAGCCTGGTCCACTACATAATCCACCTGAGTAGCCTTCCTATTTCCAGGCCTGCCTTCCCAACAAGTCCATCCTACACCTAGCTACCACAGCCATGTATCCCAGAATGCAAAACTGGCCAGGTCACCCCTCTGTATATAATGCAAGTCCCTTCAATTTGTGTGTGAGATGTCACTCTGCACTGGTCACCAGTCAGACCCCAAGCTCATCTCCTGCCCTACCCATTTCACACTTAGAGCATCAAGAATAATGAGATGGCTAGGATTCTTTTCACATACCAGGCTCCCTTTTATCACCAGGTCTTCACTTTCATTGCTACTCAGTTTGCACAGTATGCCACTGTCTTGTGTTCTCTTCCTCCAGTCAACCCACTAAAACCTTTGAATCATTTAAGAATCAGTTGTAATGAAGAAGTCTCCCTAGATCCTTTCACTAACACCCACGGTAGTGTGTGTACTCTCCTTGAGTGCTCCCATATCACTGCACTTACCCAACTAGAATATAACTTTTTTTTATTATTATCTGTCTTAGACTAATCTACAAATATCTTGAAGGTGAGAAATTATCTCATTTACTCAGCTTTGTATCCCAATTCCTGGGGATTGATAATATGTTGAGCAAATAAACATGTATGTATACATGTGAATATATATTAAAATTTGACTACTTAACTTTGACCATATTTCCACATATCAAATTTTGATATGAAATGAATATAAGTAAAAGTGAATATACAGTAATACAATATAGTGTGACAGCATTTGCTTGATAAACAGAAGAGAAAAATCTACAAATTTCCCATTATTTCCTACTAGAGTTCCTGTGCACGAATTCATGCACCATTGGGGTACCTCTGCCTGCCCTGCGGGATCAGGCCAAAACTGGCTCTCTGACATTCCCCAAGGGGTCCTGGATTGCAAGAGGGTGCAGGCCAGGCCGAGGGACCCCACTGGTGCACAATCAGGGCCAGGGAGGGATGCAGGAGGTTGGCCAGCTAGGGAGGGATGCAGGAGGGATCCACAGTGTGTCTGGCTTGTCTTACTCAGTCCCAATTGGCTGGACCCCAGCAGCAAGCTTACCTACCATTCAGAGCATCTGCACCCTGGTGGTCAGTAGCATAGGGATTTTCTTTCAGTCATTATAGAATACTTCGTGGTCAATGCATGTCATAGTGACTGGTCGACTGGTAGACTGCCCTCTGGTGGTCAGTGCACATCATAGCAAGCAGTTGAGCAGCCTTAGCATATCAGTAGCATACTACACTTTGATTGGTTGACTGGATGACCAGACAACTGGACACTTAGCACATTAGGCTTTTATTATGTAGGATTCTATTCATTTATGTTAAAGTCAAACTGTTGATTGTGTTTTCTGTGTTAACAGGAATTCCAACATTCTTCAACCCTCAAAGGTGGTTTCCTAGTTCTTGCACACCAGAACCAGGTGCCTTGCTATTCTCTTCACCCTACACCCTGTGCTTTAGACTCCACACCACTGCCCCCAAAACACAGGTCTAAGCCTCCACCTCTGCATCAAATCCTGCACTCAGCACTTTGAGTCATTTGTTAAGTTTTTGGTTTTATAAGTTTTTGCACATATCTCTGACATAGCACTTCCCTTGTGTTGCAGAGTGCCTTCCAGTCTATGCAATAAGCCCTCCTTCCCTTTTCCATGCAAATGCCTGTTACAGATGCTCAGTAAAGATGACTTTCATGTATGCTAGATGAACTCATTCCTACTCCTATTCCCAACCATTGAATCTATTATTCCAAGGATCTATCTGTAGCCACATGCTCTCATTCTTAAACAAATATTCCCTATGAAATGGCAATCATCCTTTGTCTTCACAAATAATCTTCAAATGCAGATCTCCAGCTTTCATATATCACCTGAACTCTGGTCCTTGATTTCCACTGGCCCGAAGGAAATACCTACTTGGATGCCATGCTATTGCTTTAACCTTAGTATACTCATATTGAACTAATGCATTCCTTTCCCCCATCACTCCTTGTTCTTCTCAACTTCAGTCTTTCTGTCAAGAGCATAGTATTATGCTAGATCCCCAGAGTAGTGTTGAAGGCATATTTGATTATTCCCATACTCTTAACTCCTAAACAAAGTATCGCTAAGGAAGTCATTGATAATGTAAATAATTTTTATCTAAATTTTGCCTTTTCTCCCACCCTCTAACACTGGTTTTTTGTCAGCTCAGACCACAAAACTGAGTATCTTCTTAAATGATTTCCCTGTCTTCGATTCCTTTCTATGAGTATATTGCCTTCATGTTAATTTTACCAAACACACTATGACTAACAATGTGGCAAATCCTTTGGGAAACTACATGGATCTAAAGTAAATAAGAACAAGAGACTATTTTAGGTCACTTTAAAGCACAACATTAGGTAACTCTAATACTCAAAATCTTCCTAAATAGAGCCTGGTTAATGGAGAGGGTTCTGGGTTTCCTGAATTTCAATCTGCTACTCATTTCATCATTTAAGCTGGTGGCGCTACTTTCTGAAAAAAGTCTTGGCCCTGCCAGCAGATCCTTCTGCAGCTCAAGGCTATAAACTAGATTTTCACTTTTATAACACAACACCATCTTTGGCAACTACAGAATTAGGAACAGTAGCATATGGATCTTCTTCCAGTCATTGTAGTACCTCAGACACATATCACCGACCTGAAAATTATTTACTCTAATATATCTTAAAATCTTTATAAATGAAATGATATGGCATAGAAGATTTGTTTCAAAATAATCCAGCATGGGGGAGGGTTGGATAAAGTGGAAGGGGCTCACAGATGAGATAAGACTGATCATGAATTGATAATGATTGAAGCTAAGTGATGGGTAGGTACATAGAGATCCATGACACTACCATCTCTACATTTATGTTCGAACATTTTCAATAGAAAGTTAAAATAAATTTGAAATCAAATGCCGTAAGTCATTATCGGCATTTACCATAAATAATGGAGCAGTGGTTGATTATTTTCTTCTATGTCTCTAAATACTCTTTTTAGTTTTCCAAAATGAACAAGTATTACTTAAGAAAATCATAAAATGTTAAAATAAAAATTTAAAAAACACACAAAACTATCCACATCAGTTAGGCTTCTTATTCAACTAACATTTGAAAGGGATCTATTAGTTATTCATTCCTTAAAAACACTGAAAGGTTATCATTTTATCAAGTGAAATAACCATTAAGCTACGTATCTACACTATTTTATTCAGGTTCTCAAGAGAACAATTTTTAAAGAAAAAAATATTAGCCTATTATCACTTTATAGAAGAATGTTCCATGAACCAACATAATAGAAAACATACCCACAATTTTTTAAGAAGTGTTGTCAAAAACATCCATTACTATATTCAATGTCCTTTATAATAAGGATCTACCTAACAGAGTCCACTGAGAACTATGGTTTTCAGCATAAGCTTTATATTAGAAATCACCTGAGAGATTTAAAAAATGCTGAGGTCTAAGCCACACCTAAGAACAATTAAATTAGAATCAGAGAAGGTGACATCACTCAGCAGGACTAAAAAAAATCCTTAGCAACACCAATGTGCGGCCAATGCTGAGAGACATGGTTTTAAAACCACAGAAGGTAAAACTAAGTACATTTTGTTTATTTTATTGTGGAAGTTTTCAAGAACACGCAAAAATTGGCAGTATAATAAGTCCCATGTACCCAACACCCAGTTTCAACAGCGATCACTGTTTTTGCCAAGGCTGGTTCAACTATCCCTCCCACTTTATTTTTATTTATTTATTTATTTTTGCTGGAATATTTTAAAGCAAATGTCAGACATAAGATCTTTTCTTTTTCCAGCACTTCAGTATGAAAACATTGTTTCTTATGATTAACTGGCTTAATTCCTTTTTATTAGACAACGAGAGGCTTTGATGAGCTTAGTTTTTTGTTCAAATGGATTAAGTTTCCTTAAATTAGAATTTCTAAAATATCCATGCTTCTTCTATCCCTCTGTTATAACTTGTGCTTTTTTAAATTTTTTTTGCTTTTGTTGCAATGGTTTTCAGTTATACTATGTATGTGCATTTTAATGAAAAACAGATCTTCTTTGATTCCATGGGTTTTAAATGTATCCTCATATTACTGTCCTCTCAGTATTATATACAATATCTACTCTACTATATCATGTCAAATCCTTCAGACTGACTTCATTAATAATGTGTAGTTCTTCATTATAAAAGTAATGTATTTTCATTATAGTATAATTTGGAAAATACAGAGATAGGAAAAAAATAACACTACTTATAACTTTACAATCCATTTATAATAATTTTTTACAATTTGGATATTTTATCCCAGTTTGTTTTCCCCCAAAACATGTAGGAGACACATTCTTAAAAAGTGAGATTGTACTGCTTATATTATTTTCATAACATAATTTCACTTGACATTCTCATGAGTATATCAAGTCTTTAAATCTTTAAAAACATGACATTTAAGGACTGTAGAATTAATCTTTCACTATATGAATGTACTATGATCCACTAAACAGTCTTCTTATTATTGGACAGTTGGATTACTGTCCAATGATTATACAAAATGCGTTGTTGTTAATTCGTATCACCTCTTTGGCAAGAACGATTAAGAGTCTGAGATTTTGCCCTACTTGCAAGATTGTGCCCTAATTTAGCCTGCCACAGCTTCCTGGAGGCTGGCAGCAGAGGTGACATTCCTGGGTCAACTTACTCAAGACACAGCCAACATCATGAGCTTCATGGTCTTGTCAGTTGCCTCTAGCTTCCAAGGCCCACCAGGGCAATGGGGAGGCCCAGATGGGTGAAACATAGACGATGGGTTTGCATCATAGCTAAGGAACCCTAAGAAGATCAAAACCTTCCATAATGAGCTTCAAGGAAATTTGCCCAAACTTTGCTCCATAGGGAGACATTATCGTTCAATACCTGGAAACTAAATGAACCAGCTATCTGAGCAGAAGAGCGATACCCTCTATATTCCAATGCTGTTTGGCTCTTCAAACCTCCTTGAAAACAGAGTCCAGAACAAAAAAAGGAATTGAACACTTCCGCTGTAAGACACACAGAAATGCGAGACCCTTCGAGAAACATCTCCCAACATTCTTTAGAATACATATGTAGAGTGCAATTACTAGAACTCTTAACAAGATATAGCTTGATCAAATTATTTTCTAGAAAGACTGAACCACTTTATGCTCACGTAACATATGAATAAGTGCCTCAGACTCCCTTTCAGAGGCTTCCATGATTTCATCCTTCCTTAACTTCTCCTGTCCTACAGCCCCACCCCTCACCCCCAAAACAGAGTATTAATGAGAGGCAGAACTACATGGTGACTAAGGAGAGAGACTCGGGGGCGAGGAACCCTGAGTTTAAATAGCAGTTCCGCGATGAACTAGCTGTGAGACCTGGAATGAGTCACTTGACAAATTTGTGTCTCAGTTTCTTCAACTCAGAAGTGAAGCTAATAATCACCTTGTTAATTATCAATACAATTAGGACATGTGCTTCATGGAGAGCACTTAGAAGAGGGTCTGGAAAGTAGTAAATGCTAAGTAACTGTAAGCTCTTACGATGTCTGGCTGCTCTTCCACGTCCATGCCAGCCCCCAATCCTTCAGAGTGGAGCTGGATACCTATGTCTCCTTGAAAAAAGTGACTTCTGCTCTGCATTCCCACCTGGGGGCCCTGTCTCTGCACTTTTCTCCATATATTATACTCAGAGGGCTGGGTTGATCAGGTGTCTTCTGTTTCTAATATTTTGTGACTTTCACCCTCACAATACTATTAAAAGGCTTCTAGCCATTTACAAAAATCTCTAACCTTCTCAATCTGACTGGTATCAAAATAATGCTGCCCAAGCTCTGATTACTGCAAATGAAAATCATTACATCAATTATGCAAAGAACTGAAGTGATTTTTTAAAGGAGTGAATCAATAACTTTCACTGGGTTGATAGGCAGTCAATTAAAACAGTGCTTCACATTTCAATATTGGGGTGAAATATTCTTTAACAAAATGTTTCCTGTATTATATACATCAAGACAGTAAAAATGATAGCCACTCAAACCACTAGAGCGATACTGGAATTCACTACGATAAAGATGGCATCAAATTGATCCAGGACTCAAATTAATAAGGTAGAGGAACAAGTAATTTGTGAATATAGCCATTAGGCTGGAACAAAAATCAGGTCACAAATACAGAAACATGCAATTTCATACAATAAAACATGCACTTCAAGAAGAATCTTTACTGTAGTAGGAATTTTGAAAACCGACTATGGTTATGTTTGACACAAAGTTAAAAATGACACTATGATTCTAAAAAACACAACTGTTTCCAAAATTTTCAAAGCATTTCATATATACATATATATCCTATATAATAAAGAGGGAATATGCAAATTGACCGTCACTTCGGTCAATTTGCACCCACAGCTGAGGCTAAGTTCCAATAACGAGCCTTAAGGAGCAATCAGCAGAGACCTGAGGGTGCGTGCCCACCGACCTCCTGCATGGGGCTTGACAGGGGACCTCAGGTCGTGCCTTCCACCTGCCGGGCTTGACAGGAGACCTCAGGCTGCTCCCCCCACCCTGGCACCAGGCCAGAGGAACTCAGGCTGCACCCTCTTCCCTGGTGCCAGGCTGGGGGACCTCAGGCCATGCCCCCTGCCCTGGCCCCAGGTCAGGGGACCTCAGGCTGCACCCCACCACCTGGCAGGGCTTGACAAGGTGGGACCAGCCGGGTCTGGATCTAGCCCAATGAAGGGAGGCCGTCCAGGTTTGGGTCTCGAGCGATTTTGAGGTGCACCTGGGTGGTTGAAGACTTGACTCTGGGTTCCATGGTGCACCCCAGACTCTGACAGGAGGAAGATTTTCATATATGTTTTACTAATTTTCTTTAATCTCTGACACTTCTATTATAGAGAAAGGGCAAATAGCAATATTAAAATATTTCCTCTAATTAATCCCCTTTTAATGTGCACAAATTTTGTGCACTGGGAAATATATATATATATATATATATAAAATTAAATATATATATACATATATAATTAAATATATATACATATATAATGCAAAATTCAATATTATTAAAACCTTTTGAAATGTAAAGCACAAGTATTATTTTTTCCACTTACCCATAGGAGTACTCATAGTAGCAAAACAAATTTATTTTTTATACTAAAACATAGTTTTATTTAGAATATTGAAGATCATGTTAAATATTAAATAATTTAAATTACATAAAGTCAATTTAAATAACTATTTTATTTTAAATAATTTAAATTACTGAATTTAAATATTTTAACATTATTCTCAATTAAATATAATACCCTGAAGTTATTCTCTAGTTCAGGAGTAGGGAACCTTTTTTCTGCCAAGAGCCACTTAGATATTTATAATACTATCCATGGGCCATATAGAATTATCAACTTAAAAATTAGCATGCTATATTTGGTCAAACATTTAATTAACTCACTCCCAAATGATTTTGTGGGCCTTATACAGCTTGTGGACTAGACATTCCCCACCCCTGCTCTAATTAAAGGACTTTTTAAGAACCCCAAGTTAGGAAGCTCATTCCCCGCTTTAACAAATTATTTTAGCCCTGGCCAGTGGTTGAGCTTTGTCCTGTACACCAAAAGGTTGCAGGTTCAATTCCCAGTCAGGGCATATACCCAGGTTTCAATTCAATCCCCAGTTGGGGCATGTGAAGGAGACAACTGATCTCTCTCTCTCTCTCTCTCTCTCTTTCTCAAATCAATTTTCTAAAAAAATATTGTAGCCCTAGCTGGTTTTGGTCAGTGGAAAGAGTGTCAGCCTACAGACTGAAGGGTCCTGGGTTTGATTCCAGTCAAGGGCACATGCTCAGGTTGTGGGTTTGAGCCCCAGTAGAGGGTGTGCAGGAGTCAGCCAATCAATGATTCTCTCTCATCATAGCTATAGTCACCATGCTGTACATTGCATACCCAGGATACTTATTTCACTTTGGCCATCTTTGTTTTTGAGTGATATTATTTCACTGGCTATAGAATGATAGTCATTGGTTTTCTTTCAATGCTCTGAAGACATTGCTCCACTGTCTTTCCCTCTACAATGTTTCCAGTGAGAAATCTGCTGCCTAAAAATTAACGTGTTGATTTTTTTTTAATCCATCTGTTTTTAGACTATCTTTCTAATCACTAGTATAGATAACAGAATCTAAAGTGGTCCCCACCATCCCACCTCCTTGTATTCATGTCCAGTATAATCATTCTGTTTGAGTGCAGGCAGCACCAGCTGCTTGCTTCTAATTGATAGCAAACATGACAAGATGCATATACTTATCCTATATAATAAAAGCCTAATATGCTAAGTGCCTGATTGTCTGGTTGGCCATTCAACCAATCCAAGAGTAATATGCTAATGATATGCTAAGGTCGCTCAACCACTCACTATGATGTGCACTGAACACCAGAGGGCAGACAGTCGACTGGTGAACCAGTCGCTATGATGTGCACTAACCCCCACGAGGCAGACGCTCTGAGCAGTAGATTAGCTTACTGCTGGGGTCTGGTCAATCAGGACTGAATGAGATAAGCCGGACATGCCCTGGAGGCCTCTTGCAGTCCCTCCCCGGCTGGTCAACCTCCCACATTCATCCCTGGCCCCTAATGTGCACCGGTGGGGTCCCTTAGCCTGGCCTGAGCCCTCTCTCAAACTGGGACCTTTGGGGGATGTCAGAATTACTGTTTCGGCTCAACAGTGGAACAACCAGTCACTATGACACGCACTAACCATGTTAGGGCAGATGCTCAATGCCGGAGCTGCCCCCTGGGCTCACAGCTGGTGAATGCAGTGGCGGTGGCAGGAGTCTCTCCCACCTCCACAGCAGTCAACATCCTCCGAGGGCTCCTGGACTGCGAGAGGGTGAAGGCTGGGCTGAGGGACACCGCCCCCCCCCCCAAGTACACAAATTTTGTGCACCAGGCTTCTAGTATTACATAAGACTGTATCATCTTGTCTGGCAAGAATGCAAGCAGCCATGTTAAGATGGTCCACATGATAAGGGAATGAGAGTGACCTGTGGGAACTAGCAAGCAAGAACCTGATGATTAACAACAACCATGCGAGCTTGAAAGCAGACCCTCTGCCAACTTGGCCTCAGTTGAGACCATAGATCTGGCAGAATCATGATGTTTGCAGTGTGGCTGGTGGGAAAAAGCATTGTTTCTGGCCTCATGTGAAGGGTGGGCACTATTGCTTTTACTCCTTTTAGATGGTTCTTTCTCTTGCTGTGAGAATTTCCCACCAAGCACATGTGGACCTGCACTCAGCTGCTCCAGTGGGACCCTGGGCAGATCTCAAAGGTTCTCTTTTTGAGCAGCTCTCTCTAGTCCAGTATTCTGTTTTTTATCTACTCAGACTCTTACCTCCACTGCTTCAGTTCCAGGGAGTCTACCAGTCTCTACTAGATTCCCTCTTCTTGCATTAGGGCTTAGAAACTTTCCCCTAAGGCAAAAAGATGGAGCAATCATAGGGCTCACCTCATTTCACTATCCCCTCCTGTGGATCACAACCCTTCACTGCTTGAGGTCTAGTGTTTTGAAAACCACTATTTTATATATTTTGTCCACTTTGTTTGTTTGCTTCAGATGAGAAAGTAGAATGAATTCCTGTTACTTCATATTGGTTAGAAGCAGAAGTCTTTCAACAAATACAATTAACCACAGAACTAAAACCAAAACCAATGGAGGAATTAAGAGTGGCAAAACAGAACATGGAAGGTATTTGCTCTGACCACACAGATAGATATAACAACTGTTGGGGGAAAGTAAAAGAAGTTTGGGAGGTAGACTAGATTCACCTATCGCCTTACCTGTTAATAGCTGATAGTCTTTAGATACTATTGAAAGCTTACAGATCCAATAACAGAGGTTATGCAAAGTATTAAAAGAGTATATTGGGCCCAGCCAGTGTGGAACAGTGTTTGAGCATCAATCTATCAACCAGGAGGGATCAAGGTTTGATTCTGGTTGGGGCACATGCCTGGGTTGCGGGCTTGATCCCTATTAGGGGACATGCAGGAGGCAGCTGATCAATGATTCTCTCTCATCATTAACGTTTCTATCTCCCTCTTCCTCACTGAAGCCAATAAAAAATATATTTAAAAAAAACAAGATGAAATCAATTTTAATAATATATTTTATTTAATTCCATATATCTAAAGCATTTTCAGCACATAATCAATATAAAATTATGAAAATGTTTGCATTCCTTACTTGAGCTAAAAGTTTCTAATTCAGTGAGTACTTTACAGTTATAATATATCTTAACAGTCGCATTTCAGGTACTCGACAACCACAGGAGGCTGGTGGCGAGGACAATCTGCAGAGTCCTAAAAAAAGCAGACTAAGCTCCACAAAGAGGGAAAGCTGCTATTCTGCTCACCTCGCTACACCCAGTTTGTGCCCAGAGCCTGGCACATATTTTTGTAAGAAAAGAGGAGGAGGGGAGAATAAAAATGCATCCTGTTTGAGAAACAAAGGCATTGCTAGAGTGAGGGGGGAGCATCTGCTACAGTAGAAGTCTTGGTTCCAGTCTTGACTCTAAAACTTCATAACGGGTAACAGGTAAATGGCAACTTTTTTACTTCATCCGTAAAAGATTTTTGTTGCGTGCCTGGTGTTGACGGGTTGCTATGAGGCTCACATGAGATCATGCAGACATAAAGAGACTCTGAGGCACTTTATCAACGTTATCTCTCGTTACTAAAGGGAAAAGCTCTGTCTCCATGGTCATAGTTTCCTGTTTTGATCCTGTCACTATCTACCCCCCATCCATGGACATGCAGGTTGAAATGCTGCGGTATGTTGGTCCATGTTTTATCCCTGGATGACTATAATTTTGATTTGTCAACTGGTGTTCAATGCCTTGCTCTCTACTTCAGCGTCTACCAACAGAAGGCTTGTGCCTTTAACTTGACAAGGAGAGGCTTTCCTGTGGTATCTCATACCCTACCCCTGTTGGGCTCCCTTTGATTTGCAGCATCTTCCCTGCAGGTTAACCCTAGTCATCCTCCAATGTATGCTAGGAACTGGTCACAACAGAAGCCAGAAAAGGAAAGGAACCAGAAACCCTGAAATGTGCCTCAGGGAATAGAGGATGTGAACTAGGCTGGGCCCTTGAAGGTGAAGACCTAACAAGGAGCTTTGGGGTTAGACTCAGCTGGTTGCATTTTCAATGAGGACCTCAAATCCACTAGATAAGAGTCACTCGCAGAACTCAAGGGCACAGTTAGGCGATCGGCACTTACTAGTAGTTTTCCACTTCTGTGCTTGGGAAGGAGCTAAGGGTCCCAGCGCTGTTTCTGCAACTTGCCTGTAAGTTGCTTCCTGGATTAAACTCCTAAAAAGAACTTAGCATTTTAGTTTCCCATGAAGGGGGTCTTTGTTGCCCTTAAGTCCTTAAGGATAATTTTAGAGAAGAAAAGAATGATGTGCAATTTTGTAGTTCTGTGTTGTAAAGCGGGATCCCTATATTTCTTCAGAAGAACCATTTCTTTTACTGTTCTCATTCAAGGCTGAAGCATTCCCAGGGTCTGACTAGAGAAGCATAAAGTTGGGAATATTACTCAGTGGATTTATTCCTGTGAAGAGGAAAACATACAGTGTAACAAAGAGAAAAAGGATAATCTTAAGGCCACAGATAACTGACCATATCTAGGAATGCCTAAGGGAAGCCAAAAATGTACTGAAGCTCACTGTTTGTTTCTTTTTTTCTTTACTTTTTTTTTTTCCTTTTCAGTTAGAAGATAGGCAGTTTGATTGATGGTATTTTCTTCCACATTGGTGACATTTTAATAGAAACCAAGATTTTTGGGGGGTGGTTTGTAATAGCTCGATGAAATCTTTAACATGTGCCAAAACTCTTTCATTAATGTAAGTCAGCCAAATAATCCTCTTGCCTTGTAAAAATATTTTCTTAAAAAAAAAAATGCTTTCAGAACTGTTAAAAACTTTGAGTACTCAAAGTTTAGCCACAAATATATGGGTTATACCAACACTGTACCCATGTTTCCTCAAAGCAAACAGTGAAGATGATATGATTTTGATGAAGTCAGACACACAGTCCTCAACTTCTTTTACATAAAGTAGGCACTGTATTAAAATTCAGATGGTTATCAATAACCAGGGATTCAACTGAGCTGCTGTGTTTCTCATTCAAAACAACTGCTTGCCCTTGCGAAGAGCCAGGTGGCCGCTGCCTTTAGGTTTGTTGTATTCAAGTCAGAGTGACCAATGACCAGAGCCAGTCCATGTTCAACTAGTGATAACAATAAAGACGTGTGGTTTTTAAAAGTAGGAAAACTGCCTTTCCATGAACAGAAAATTACCTACTTGACATGAAAGCTGCAAAGTGTAGTGCTGCTGCACTGTAGGTGAAAAGTGGGGGAACCCTAACTGAATTAGTGGGAACTCTCCATAACAGGTTCACTGTACTGCTGATTTAACGACTGCCTGTCACGAGCTATATTTATCGTTTGCTGCCTCTGTGACGTGACATTGTATTTAATGTTTTTGAGAGGCATATTTTAATCAGATTAAACTCGAGGAAACGAGTAGGTATCTGTTTGGCTCTTAACTTTAGCTTCTGTTTCTTATTTAGTCACAAGACTATTATTTCTGGAATCTTTATAAACACACTTGCTGGGATTGCCACAAGAGTGCAGCTTATGTTGTGAGGTCAGAAAAATGTGTGCCAGTGGTTCCTATGATCTATGCACAGAGTGCATTACAGAACTGTTTAATAAATTCAAGACAACTAGTGCAAAATGTGTTCTTTTCCCTCATGGGATTAAGCATCTAAAAATACAATTTATTTTTAGATTAAAAAAAATAATTTCTTCGAAGCTAAGTAACCAAGAAGAATGTTCACAGAAAAGTTGGCCCAATTATTATTCATTATTCAGACATATTTACATAAAACTAAATATCCAATATGAAGTCCATGTTTTTAAAACTAATTCACCTAATAAGCAATAATCATTTTAATAATTTCTGTAACAGCTATGACATTACTTCCAATGCAACATTGCAATATTTCCAGTGAACATACCAAGTTGAATACTGGAAAGAGGCTGCAGGGCACAGTTCCCCTTCTCCCAGTTCAGACTCTGAAAACAGTGCTCCCTTGTCCAAGCTTTCCCATGGCAGATCATCTAGTCCAACCCAGTAGTGCCAAGCTGAGCACTGGATAAGGACTCAGTCACACGTCTAAGTAAGATTAAAAGTGGAAACTAGCAAAGAAAGTATGAAAGAGAATTAAAGAGGAAGTGAAGACTGGCCCCTCTCACTCCTGTCCTCATAACATGAAACCTTCCTCAAGCTTAGATGACTGCATAAGACAAGGAACATGAGAATCCACTTTGGTGTTGATATAATAACACATCATTTTTCCATCCAGGTAAGTTGCTTACCTTTTCTTAATACAATTATGTAATAATTTCCTCAGTACATGCTCTGTAGAGTATCTTACAACTGCTCTAGGGCTTGCATGATAGACACTGATTAGCTGGTAGGATGCAATCAACTGAACTGATAGCAAAACGATGGAGCAGCATCCACAACATGTTACCAGGTACACTCTTAGGAGTATACATTACATGGGGAAAAAATAAATATTCAAGACAAGAACAGGAAACCTCTGAGACTATGATTAACAGCAAATCAGATTTCTACCTAAATTTTTCTCATAAGCATTACGACATCATATCTGGGTGGAAGAATCTAAGAAAAATTAAAGTCAATGTTATTGAGACTCATTTTAATATCCCTGTGGCTAGCTACGTAGTTTCTGCCTATATTCTTTTTGCTTAATATTGATAAACTATTTCCTGAACCTTTACAGGTTGGGTCTCAGGTGAGCAGAATAAATACAACTATTTATAAGAACAAGATATATTTCAAAACCAACTTTTAAAATTTCACTGGATCTTTCAACATTTGTTTGAAATCCTTACAAGATATTCCTCTATTTGTGGCATCATATAGGTCTGTCTCCCCATCTGTCTATGTTTTTCATGAACACTAGTATCTGGTACATGTTTCTTTTTTTTTTCTTCCCCAGTTTAGTAGCTATTCGTTGGCCCATAACTGTGCCATTTTTGTAATAGTTGTCCCACAGCTTTTATCAATCATTTTTTAATAAGATACATACTGTCTTTCCCAGGACAAGGGGACAAGGAATCCATGTATTTAATTTTGACTAAATTTAACTCTGTATGGTTAGAAAATTCATGTCATCAAAATCTATTATTGTCATCATAAATGATTACACTGGCAACACAATGTGATACTAAAATCTAAAAGACAATAGTCTATATGTGGTTACTCATCACAGCACTTCAGCTTTATCTCCCTAAAAGTAACCTCGTTATATGACATGGCCAGATTTGTTAAGAAGTTCACATCTTGCAATTACGGACATCTTGAAGAATCCTCTTTATAACAGGATATCCTGACAACACCCCACTGGGCCCTCCCCCTCCTCCCCGCGACTTGGTAGCCTGACTCCAGCACAGGCTCATCTGGTTTGACTAAAATCATTGCATTATTTGGCAGTGGTTTCTTCATACGTGGCGCTTAGAGCTCATTGAAGCTCAAACAGCACAGGAAATGCAAATCATGCAAACCACCCTCAGGATGGCGACGTACAGTGGCGTGATTGAGCGGCAGTACGCACGGCTCGTGGGCTGACCACATGAAAGGAGCCATTTAGGGACCAGATGAGCGAAAGCTGGGATAAGTTAGAGAGTATGTGTGAGCTTCAAAGCTGGCAGAATAGCATCCTTATTTAAAATAGAAGGGAGAAGAGGCTTTTATTATTATTATATTTTATTAATAACACCTGCGCAAGTTCTTTCCATTGAAGAGTCTAGGAGGTAGAGGGAGTTAAACACACATCATGCTGCATGTAAGTAAGCTAATCTTTCTTTTTTTAAGTCCAGGTACTGTAGGAGAACGGAGTACTTTCCATTAATATTTCACAAGATTTTCTACAAGTGTTAACAATTATTGGAAATGTTTTCTTTCAGTGCACTATATATATATATATAAAGATAATCTGGCAATGCCCTACATTATTTGCTCATAATTCCTAGTGTTGGTTTAATTACCACATGTTAATAAAATTAATTCCTCCAACAAAAAAAAAAGGAGCTATAATTCTCAGGAATTCCTCAACAAAAGACTTAGAAGCAACACAGAATTTGCTATTAAGAGAATTTAAACAAGGCTAATACAATAACTAGAACAGAAGAACAGCCATAGGAAGTTTTTCTTTTCTATTTTGGAACTGATTACTTTTTGGATGTTTCTAATTTACCACCAAGTAAAGAAAATGTGACTATTAAGAGAATACAAGTAATAACTTAAAATAATTAAAAGAAACATTCCATTTTGTTAGTTTAGCATTTTAAATTATTTTCCAAAGCCCTTTATGTATGCCATTTCATTTGCATACAGACTTAAAAGCATTGAGATTTCCATTAAAGTATTAGCTCCCTTAACCCCTTACAATGACAGCTAGAAGCTTAAATAAGTGAATGAGAAATTTAGAAGCATAAAGAAGGAAAAGGCCAATGTGTCTGGTCTAGGACACAGGAAGCCTAAGCATGAGTCGCCATATGAGAATGAACTAACCACTTTCTGAAACTTGGGTATCTGATATATATATAAACCGTGCTAGCACTACCTTTTCTGACTGCTTCGTAGCTTCATTGGAAAGATGTGGTGCTGAGGTGTGTAAAAAATTTGTAGAGTTCTACACAAGTGAAAAGAAATACTGTACTGCCTATGAGGCTCTCACATTGTGCCAGGTACTGTATTAGGCTCCTTTTATACATGATCTCATTTGGCTTAATTTCATCTTCACAACAACACTGCAAAGTCCCACTTTAAGAGACCAGAAAATTGAGACTCAGAAAAGTTAACCCATTTCCCGCAAAGTCTCATGTCTAATAAATGGCAACACTGAGGGTAATTATATTAGGCCATACTAGTACACAGATCTATCTCTATTGATATGTTTCATAATCATCCCTTAAGGGTCTACAAAACTCTTGATTAGTTGTCATTTAAAGAGAAATGTAATGTTAAAACCATACAAAGCAGATTTAAGTAATCCAGAATTTCTCTAATTTTTCCATCGGATACCCCAGCCAGAAGCTTAGACACCTGGTAGTTTGAATTGGCCCGTATTAATCCATCATGTCCACGTCTTTCTTAATTTATCCTAAACATAAGGAAAGGCTACCTTGTTCGACAACCAAAACAGTACTAATAACCATAATCTCCTTTGAAGTCCCAGAGCCACTACCTTGAAATTTTAAACATTGGTTGGAGTTATGAAATTCTGACTGGGTGCAATAGAGAGCAACAGCTTTAAAGACTTTCTGATTGCCAACTGTCTTCCTTTCCAAGTAGGTGGGGCCACTAACAAACAAGGCTTAGATATTTATTCTGTTTGTGGTTGTTGTTTTTTTACTTTTGTTTTTAGATAGCTTGTAACGGCCTATGGAAGGAAAGAGGTTAGATTATATTTTAAAGCAAAATAAAACAAAAACCTATGAGGTTATAATTGCTTATATTTATCAAAAGGGAAGGCTATAGGCATAAGAAAGAACGTTTGTAGAAAAGCTTGAGGTACATAAAAATGGCAGGCAGGCAGCCTAATGTTGCAAGTCAGTCATAGAATCCATTCCACAGGAAGTATTCAGGTCAGTTGAGACTTGAGGCTCATTCATAGCTAGAAAATCCATTACGTAGCTGAAGCCATACCAAAACCCCAAAGAGGAGAGGTCAATAAAGCTGGTAAAAATACTGAAGTATCCCTCCTGTCTTTGTCTCTTAGAATCATCAAAGATCCCAGTGGAGACACAAAACCTTGAGCATCTGCAGGAAGTCTGAAGGTCGGAGATTTGAATGCCACCATTTACATCATGTCCTGTCTCACAGGGAACAGATATGAAAACCAGGCACTGAGTAGCCACAGGTTCAAGGATTTCAGAGATGGGGATTGTAGCAGGTGAGATCGCTCCTTGTAAAATAAGTTTAAAGTTGCATTCTAAAGAGAAAGCACCGATGTGGACTGAGGCGAGAAGTACAGTATGCAAACAAGGGGATTTGAAACATTGGAAACTTCCAGGTACAGCCAAACTAATAAGTGGATTTGTGTGGGTTTTGTTTTCGTTTTGTTTTGAATGACGAAGGTAGTTTATTCCTCTCCTTCCTCCCCATGACAATTCTTAACGACGCCGTCAGACTTTCTGGTTGGAAAACAAACCCAGACCTGCTTCTCTTGATGTTTGAGCCTGCTTTTCTCCACTTGCCTCCAGTAGCAGGAGAGCAATATTACTGATTAATTGAATCATCCCTTATCTATGCCTTTAAATTACTTCACATTCTTTCAGTACTTATTTTCAAGTCTGTTACTGATTTTCATCAGTGTCCTCTAGGTGCTGTCAAATTTGCCACCTTAGAGTCACACTACAGAATTCAATACTAAGCCCTCAGGACCCACCCCGAAATGTCATCCCCTACCTCTGGTCTTTGACGACTTAATCTTTGCAGACCTATGAAAATGACAGCAGTTTGAATAGAAGGAATCTAAAGTCTTAACTATTAACAGCTGTCATAAGCATCTCAATGCCAGGCGTTAGTATCTAAAAACACTAATTAAGAAAAGAAAACCATAGTATCACAAAATACTCAATAACAGGAGGCAAATAATTAACATTTTGTCCATACTACCCTGCTGGACAACAACATGTAATTATAGACAAGTCACTAAACCTTTTTGATTGCTTCAGTGACAAACTGGAGATAATACATTACACATTCACACTGAGGGAGTGGACTATATGACTTCTTCTTGCTTCTCTGGTTCAAGAATTAATGACTATATTCTAGCTTATTATGTAAATGACAGTAGCAGGCAATCCTTTATTAAACAAAAATTTACTGAAAGCCTAGAAAGCAACAGGCACTATCTGACAGAGTGAATTCAAAGATGGCGGTGTGGTGAGTTGAACTGTGTCCTTCAAAAAGATGTGTTCAAGTTTTACACCTGGTACTTATGAATGTGACCTCTGGAAATACAGTCTTTGCGGACATAATCATGATGAGGGCACATTAGATTAGGACAGGCTCTCGTTCCAGTACTTCTACCCTATGAAAAGAGGAAAGAACAAAATAGATCCACGTAAGGTCAGGTGACGACAAAGGCAAATACTGGCAGGGCACAGCTACAAGCCACGAACGCCCAGGACTGCGGGAGCCAGCAGAAGTGAGGCAGAGGCGAGGAAGGGTTCTTCCTTAGAGCCTGCCGAGGGAGCATAATCTTGCCAACCTTTGATTTTGAATGTCTAGCCCCGAGAACTTTGAAAGAATAAATTCTGTTGTTACAGAAGCCTTAGGAAACTAATACAGATGGTCACATTGGTACAATAAGAGATAGCCAGGCAAATAAAAAAAGATAATAAAAGAATTTCGAGAAATATGTTTTCATGAAACCCAAAGACTGGTGACACTTAATATTTTTTTAAAATTTAAGCTTCCCTGACATTGAAAAGAAGTGGTTTTGAACAGAGTAAATCACAGGCTACTATCTGAACCAACTCTACCACTAATTTGCTTTTTGAAAATCATCAAACCATTTGACTTCTAAACAGGTCAGTTTCCTTTCCTAGAAGGTAAAATTTGACATGCTGATAACCTTCCTAATGCAAGAAATGACATCACACTGAATCCTTTTGCAAATGCAGATAGATAGATAGATAGATAGATGATAGATAGATAGATAGATAGGAAAAAGGTAGATGATTTTGGGAATGGTGAGGTGTGGGTAGGGACCAGGAGTTATAACTTCATCACACTTGTAAGGAATTATTACATCTTGTTTCTGTCCCATTTATATATCAAGCATAGCCAACTATTCCAAAAAATATCTACCTGAATATTTAAATCACTCAAGTAGTAAAAACATAGAATTCCAAATAGAAATGTTGTGCCCTGATTAAAAAATGATTAAACTTACCAATCCAAAACAGCAATCTGTCCACGTCTATTTTCTTTAATTAGCAAAAATATTTAACCTCTTCAATAAACTTTATGTGGACAGAATGTTTCATGCTACTATAATTATCCCTCCAAAGTAACAAAACAAAAAGAAAGGAAATACCCGGCAAGTGAAACAAAGCTAATAGAATTACTGAGTTATATTTATACCCACAATCTTGAACTGGTGAAGATAAGTATAAGAGATAATACTATTATTTGTAGTAAGGCCAGATAGCATACTTTGGACCAGCATTCTCAACCCTAGTTGCACATGAGAAAGGCTTGCAACATACTGAAAGATCAAGGTGCCCAGGGCCCCATGATGGGCAGGGCTGCCCCCATGACTGCATAGGCTTTGTTCTGCACAAATACAAGGGCGCCACATAAGCAAGGCCATCGCCCTAGATAATGTAGGGATAAAAGCTAAGTAGATACAAAGCATTAAAGATACTAAGTGAGCCACTAAACCAGCATCAATTAACCATTTCTCAAAAAAAAAAAAGTACCACACTTCAGCTCTGCGACAAAAAGTAGCTGTTACAAGTACACAGTGTGATGAACATGCGTGACCCTGGAGACTGCCTTCCCTTTCCTTTGCTCTGTAACAGGGTCCTCTTTCATAGTCAATATAGAAAAACATTTTAAGGTTAGAAGTACTGAATGACATTAAGAAATTGTAATTTTCATTGATAATGGTGTTACAGTTATATTCTATTTTTAAAGAGATTTTATCTTTTAGAGATACTTGGTGGAATGTTACAAGTGGAATGTCTGAAATTTGCTTCAATACATTCTGAAGTGGGAAAGAAGTAGGCAGAGTTTAGATAGGATAAGATTGACCATTTAATTATAATTGTTGAGGAATAAGTAGGTTCATTATGTATTTCCTCTACTTTTGTGTATGTTTAAATTTTTCCATAATGTGGACACTCATTTAAGGCAAAAGTAGGAAATCCCATGTGCCCACGGTAAGCAAGTTACCCTGACCACAATAAAGAATATACTACAGAAACAAGGGAAGAACAGGTGATCACTCACCAAATGAGTAAGAATTTATTTGCTGCAAAAATAACTGGCAGCCACTAACATCCTTTGATAATTAAAGTGATGCCAAGGTGCCCTTTTTAAGCAGACCAAACATAATATGGCTAAAATCATATCCAGAAAGTATGTATTCCAGGGACTTTATCTTAGCTGGGATAATACAAGATGCCACTAGTCACTGAGGCCTTTATAAGAACGAGGCCAGGCCCTTTGAAGACCAATAAATAGGGGCACAAGTTATCTGAAATAAAGTTGGGGTTCCATAAGGGCACAGGCAGGAACTGGGGTGCTGTCTAGGGAAGGTCTGGCGACCAGCCAGTCTCTCCACACCTCCTTCACGTTGGACACAGAGTCTGTTCTCATGGCATCTCACCTCTCTGTGACCTGTTCTATTTCCCCTAACCTACTTCTGTTTACTGACCCATTATGGCCTGGCAAGGCCCTACCTCACAGGCTTAGCCTGATAAGTCCTGCCACTTACTGCCCCAGTTTATAGAGCTCTTCATTCCAATTCCCATGAAAAGACATCCAACTGGCTTAAGTGATCTTTTCTCATAAGGACATGTCACACCTGACCTGCCTACTTGTGATCTGGCCGTTCCTGGGTCAGGAGCCATCCCATGCCCGATCAACTGTAGCATGAAGGACATGGCCATGTACAAAGGATGACTGCCCCAAAGCAGTCATAGCTTCAGTCGAAATACAAGAGGTATTGCTACTAAAGTAAAGCATAATATTCATGTAAATGTTTTTAAAAGGACTGAGCAGCTACTATATGCAGAGCAGAACAATGGGTAGGTCAAGAAATAAATAAGCCTGGCCAGTGTGGCTGAGTGTCAACCTACGAACCAGGAGGCCACAGTTCGATTCCCAGTCAGGGCATGTGTCTGTGGCATTTGTGCAGGGGGCAGTCAATCAATGATTCTCCATCATCATTGATGTTTCTATCTCTCTCTCACTCTCCCACACTCTCTGAAATGATTAAAAATATTTAAAAAAAATAAATAACAAAAAGAAAATAAGGGGTATATATTTAACTTATAAAGCATGCTAAGTCAGCTGCTAAATAAAAAGTCTTAAATTCTAGAAAACCAGTCAGCATTGTTTTTCTTTTTTTGCATTTTAAAATAATTATTCATTTAATACATAACATCATTAAAAGTTAATATAACTAGCACATTTTTATAAAAATAATTAAATTTTTTCAAAGCAAAAGTAATGTAAGAGTGGCATTGTTTTACATTTATTTATTTATTTATTTTTATTTTTTCCATTTTTTTATTTTTTATTTGTTAAGCATTGTTTTTCTATGTCTCTTATCTATAAACATTAAATACAACTGGAATACTGCACATAGCAAAAGTACATTCCATACGAATTTCATTGATATTTCTTAGTGTCATCATTATTTATTCTTTCATCCAACAAATAGATACTGAAAATTAAAAATCAGGCCATGGGAATAGCAGTGAAAAGACAAAGCCTCTGCTGCCAAGAAAATGCGAAGTAATAATTCAATATTTCCTGGGCACATTTATGGTGATCTTTCCTTTCAAAAGTTCAAGAAAAGGGTAATATTCAATATCATAAGACACCAAAATAACCTTAACATATACTTTGGATGTTTGTTTTTGAAAATCCATGAGTTAATTGTCTGTTACTTACAATTTTTTTGTTTCCACTCATCCACGCAGACTGACCACTTCCTGTCCATTACTCGTACTGTCCAAGTGGGATGGACTAGGCAATGACAAAGGGTAAGACATTTTAACAGCTATTCCAAATTGTGTAACTAGTGCGGCTAGTGAGCCACTCACTAGTGAAATACTGGAAGGAAAGGGCAAAAAATGGGTGAAAAGAGGGTATCGAATCATCTGGAAGTGGGGAAATGAAGACCCGGATTGTGAGATGTCAGCTTTATCTTAACTCTTTCACAGGTGTAAGAACTAATTTAAATTGAATAGCAAAGAAAAAGGAGAAAGTTAAAATTGAACTGTCTACAACATGGTGGTCAAATGTATTTCTCCAACTCGGGGGCACACATTTTACCTTCCGCCTCAAGTAGCAAAGATAAGAATCTGTGCAGAGATGTTTGAAAATAAGAAGGAAAGCCTACTTCTACAGAAAATAAAAAGCAAAACTAATATACATGGGTACATAGGGTCCCTTAAATTTTTTTACCTACTAATACAAAGCTTTCAGCATGTTTAGGAGATACTTAAAGCATACTCCACCTAAATGATCTGCACTACTGATGTGGTAACCACAGCTGACCGAAAATGGCCATTTCTATTATAAATAAGAAACTTTTATGATATTTACTAAACTTCAACTTCAAGAAAATATATTAGAACTTCTTCCCCACTTAACTCATATTTTGGCAGTTATGATATTCAGTTGTTATTTGTCAATTAAAATTAATGCGAGAAACTTCTGCATGGTCAGACATTCACATAATTCTTTCCCTTGAGGTTTAACAAAGAGATGATGCCATAAAATAAATATTTATGTTAGAAAATTACAGTCATTTGATCACAGATATGAAATTCTGCTTTTCCTTTAAAAAGCAATAGTTATTGTCAGATATGAGACAACTATACACCTTTTTCTCTCTTTAAGGATACTTTAGCCCAGCCAGTGCAGCTCAGTGGTTGAGAATCTGCCCAGGAACCAAGAGCTTGCAGATTTCATTCCAGATAGGGCACATGCCTGAGTTGGGGGTTGGAACCCCAGTGGGGGCTGTGCAGGAGGCAGATGTTCCTCTCTCCTCGATGTATCTATCTCTTCACCCCTCTCCCTTTCTCTCTCTAAAAATTAATAAAAGCCTATGTATTTTTAAAAAGAATACTTTAGTGTTCGCTGGATAAGAGTGCAGTTCAACCACCTTTCGTTTCGCCTTTTCATAACCAGCATTCTTTCACACATTGGGAAATGAAGTACTTAGCAAAGTACTTTACAAAACAGGTGTCATTACCAAATGCCAGTTGAGAAAAATAAATTGTGAATTATTAATTCACTTTTCAAATTATAGAAATAAATATGACCAGTATTTTAATTAATTACCACTACCCACTAAGCATATTTGATTTTTGCTATGTAGCTATAATTAAAAACTGATACCAGAACTGAAATAAAGTTAAGAGAAACCAAAAAATCTACCAATAATACACACTCTATTATTTCTTCCCACTCTCGTCACTATAAACCACCTGTACTGAAGAACAAATATAGCTGTATATTATGGCTTGGGCCAAATGCTCTTTAAACATTATGCTTTTATTGAAGTATTAATTCCATGCCATTGCTTCTATTTATGTTTTAAAATAAACTATAGGCTAGAGAAAGGTATTATGTATTTTCACCATTTTGCCTGTGAATACAGAAAATGAGAGTGATCTGCCCTTCCACAGGTGAGTGGCTGGCCTGGGCCTTGAGCTCAGTTTCTCTGATCGGCGTCCAGTGCCCGTTCCCTCAGAACAACTATGTAATATGTGTAATAGGTACGAGAGAGGAATGCCCAAACGCTGAAGGAATGAATTCACACTGTGCGGGCACATTTCTGTAAGTCAGGATTAGTCAATATCTATGTGTCTAATCTGTGGTTTGGAGTTGTGAGCAAATGCCACATGAGTCAGTAATAAATGAGAGGGCAATTGACACTCCCTGTCTATGAAAAACAGAAGTCATTCTTGGTTAGATGTGCTTGTCTCCTGAAAAAAAAAAAAAAGTAAAACAGAAATGTAGATGAATGTTGATGACTTCAAACTGAATATTCTAAATTGCAAATATGGAAACACTGATTCATATGGCACTGTTTCATTATACTCTATTAGAAGGAAGACTTCAGGTGACTCATACAGATACATTTGGAGAGAAAGGATTTCCCCCTCATCCCTCCCTATATTGTAAAATGTAAAACAAAAACACCAAAGGAACTAGGCTACAACACATTACTTTAGAGATTTCCTGTTATATTTCTAAAACCTAAGACATATCCAGCTTATAACTATGCCCATCAAAAGCCTAGACCCTTAAACAGTAGCAAAAGCATTAATGTTTTGCTATAATATAAAACACATCATAATAGAATGTAAATATCCTGAATTCTCCAAGTTTTGATAAAATCAAAATTTTAAGGGTTTATCATAAAAAAATGATAATATCCAGTAGGAATCATAGAATACAATAGCCGAGAAACAATGATAATAAAAATTCTCTCATTTTGGGGTCCAGAGAGGGCTGAAGGGTGCAATGGCAAAAAAGAAAACCCTGGTCATCAAAACTTTTTTTTCAATAATTCTAAGAGGCTGGTACTCACCACAACTCCTCTCAGATTTAGCCATCTAATTAGAAACTGCATTTTTAATACTAGTTAATACATGTAAAACATATGCATGCTGAATACATTAAGGAACAAAAGTTTTCTGGGAGCTTTTTTCCATGGAAAAAAGAAAGGAAAACTCACCACTGTTCAAGTGGATCACTACCGTCTGCCAGCATTTGGTCTAAAATAAAACTGATTTAAATGAAGACTAATATTAAGATCATGTTTCCAAAAGCCTGAATGCTTTCAGGTAGTTCGATTCTAAAATGACCCTGTTCCTACTTCTCGTGTGCATATGAATGTATATATGTCTTCTTTTTTCTACTCCCAGTTCTAAATGCCAAAATTAGACAAAGAAAATGATTACTGACATAAATTCCACTTACATTTTAAACGACACTCCAATTTCAGAGCAAGCAAGACCTCAATTCTTAACCTTTGCCTCTCTTCCTTTCCTATTAAAAAAAAATACTGCAAATAAAATGTGAGTGTCATTAAATACCTCTGCACACTTGAAAAGGTAAGGATACTGCTACTAAAATGATTGCATCGTCCTACCAAGCACTCTTTATGAATACTCGAGTTACAACTGCTTTATATCCACCAACTACAAGAATCAAGGGTCCCTAAATGCTTGTGGTAATGACACTGAGCTATTGCTGGTTTTCCCGGCAGCAATCCTCATAATATGGTATGGAGGGGGCGGGGAATGTGAGCTCTGGTTTTCTGTCTTATTTATTTTTTAATATATTTTTTATTGATTTTTTATAGAGAGGAAGGGAAAGGAATAGAGAGTTAGAAACATCGATGAGAGAGAAACATTGATCAGCTGCCTCCTGCACACCTCCCTATTGGGGATGTGCCCACAACCAAGGTACATGCCCTCGACCAGAATCGAACCTGGGACCCTTCAGTTCCCAGGCCGACGCTCTATCCACTGAGCCAAACCGGTTAGGGCTGGTTTTCTGTTTTAAAACGTTTTAAAGTCCTTTAGAAAACGGAATGTTATAAAATTAAAGGTAATGTTATAAAATTAAAGGTAAGAATCACTTCATCTGAGAGAGAAAATGCAACACAGATACTACAGACAGGCACACAATGTGCAACTAGCACATGCCTTTAATGTAACTGGATTTCATTAAAACTGTTTTCACTGTATTTACCTTATGACAGAGGAAAACATTACCGGGGCAAAAACTTGTTCACATTCTTAGCCGCTTTCATTTTCTGAAAATCTTGGAACTCACCTAACCTTTGGTCCACAAATAAGTGTCTGTATCAATATTGGACACACAGAGAAACTATGGGCTAAAAATCACCGACATTTTAGATCTCCTTCTGTAGTGAAAGTCAGGTCACCGGCGAGGGGATTTCCCTGGAACTACACTAGGACATATGCGACTGCTGTAGAACTGCTGATTCAAGCGAACACTGTCCAAATAATAGTGGGAGTTGGGAGCGGGGGGGGGGGGGGGATGGAACTGAATCCATGAGAAGAAACAGTCCCCAAAGCCACTGTCCTACTCACCTTTTTATCATTTGTGTCTGGCAAAGAGTATGTGCTCTTCAAATGTAAGCATTACCAGTATAGGCCACTGCGGGAGAGACGGGCTTTTCTGAACTGGGTACTATGCAGAGTGGAAAGCCCAAGCTTTATATTTTCACTTTGGGACGTAACATAATATAATAACTCTATAGATATATTTAATACCTGAATATTTTTTTTGGGGGGGATAAGTTTCAGAAGTTAATACCAGGCAATAATTCACTTATCAATTGTGTGTATACGCATAAACACTCACACACAACACACACACAGTATATGTATATTCAAAATATATTATAAAATTTATTTAAATAGAGAAAAGAGACAGTGTTACAGTAAATTTTTAAAGAAAAGAACATGGAGTATTTAAAATGCTGCCAAAGTAAACCCACTGATCCAATTTAATGGGTAAATATGAATGACTTGCAATAGTGTAGCTATTTTAAAAAATAATTATAACCACTAATCGAGTTTAACTGTGATCTCTATGATTTTGACTAAATTATTTGTATCCCAAAATCTTTTCTCAAAGACAAAACAAAGGTAAATTTCAATTCAGCACCTAGACAAATTCTGTAACTAGAGGAAAAAAACGTAAATAACACAAATTTCATTCATAATGTTAGCTCCTTTACTACTTTCCACTCCTATTGTCGTTGCTCCTATTCAGAGTCTCACTATTTCTCCATCAGATGTTTAGAATCCAGTGAGCATCTCTACTCTCATCCACGTCTCCAGCCTTCAATCCTTTAATAAACACCCTATGCACCATTTCCTTATCTCCCCCTCATGTTTCACTACAGTACTCACTGGGTTTTTGTTTGTTTGGTTTTCACCTATAAAACACTGTTTCCCCTTCTTAAAATAACATCTATGTCATTTTCTCTTTGCTCTCCTGCCTTCAGTTCATTCAATTTGGATGGGACTGACCACACTTCCTGATGCTAAACTAGATGTAGGCTGAACAATCATGATATTAGATGCCTTTGCCACAGCAACACCTTCAAAGAGCACATGATTTAAAAAAACAAAAAAAAACAAACAAAGGTCCTTTCAATTCTGGGACTTTTGCTAGAACTGCCAAGAGAGAGGTCCTCTCTTTCAAAATGGGTAACTAAGCTGGTGGGATATACACTTAGCTCTGGGAGAGACACACTTGGAGACAGCCTGCTCCACAATACAGCTAAACCAAAAGAAAGCTGAGGCAAGAAGTCAAGAGGCCTAACAGGTCACTGAGCCACCGGAGTCAGCTTTGCCTGAAGTCAACCACTCTGGGACTTCCAGTCATATGGCCTGATGCATTTCCCTTTATGCTTAAGTGATTTTGAATTGGATTTCTACCTTAAGCTATTAATAGGGTCCTGAGTAATAGAGCCTGCAAAAGAAGTCAAAACCTAAGCAAAAGCTCCCTAAATTCTTGACCTTGAATTAAAGCATGTATATGAACTAGGCAATATCTGCCTTATCATCCCAGCCTGATATCACAGATTCCTCCTACCTCAGAATGTGTTCATGCTAAACCAAATTTTTGAGATTTCCAAACATTTCCCAATACTTCCAGCATTACTGCCTTTGATCACAACACTTCCTTCTCCTTCAGCACTCTTCCACTTTCTCTGAAACCATCAAAATCTCCAACATCCTCTCAGGTCCACCCCAGAATTTCCTGAATGAACATTAAATTCTCTCCTCATTAGTTCTTTAGTGTTTGCTACCCACTGTGCATCACTGACTATTCTGTGTGAGATCTATAGTAACAGCTTAAGTATTAGTGTACATGCCCCATGTCCCATGCCCTTATAAAGACAGAAGGCTAACATGAAGGTCAAACACCTTCTCTTTGAAGGCAAATAACCATGAAAATGCTGAGGCTGAAACAAGACATCAAACAGTAAGTCATATCAGAGCAACTTAAAAGATAGAAGCCCTACTAGAAAAAAATACTATTGTCCAAAATCTGTACCTCTAAAATTAAAAGTTAAATATGCAAGGAGATACACATATAAGACAAGGAAATAATGCCTATGTCAAATGAAGCAGTGGTTGATAAAGCTGAATAAGAGAACAAATTTGCCTTTTATGTTAGAACTAGAGGCCCAGTGCACAAAAATCTGTGCACTCGGGGGGGGGGGGGATTAGGGTCCCTCTGTCTGGCCTGTGCCCTCTTGCAGTCTGGGACCCCTCGAGGGATGTCCACCTGCTGGCTTAGGCCCACTCCCCAGGCGATTGGGCCTAAGATGGCAGTCAGATGTTCCTCTGGCAGCCCAGGAGCCCTCAGGGGATGTCCACTTGCCAGCAGGGAACAGGCCTAAGCTGCAGTCGGACATCCTTAGTGCTGCTGAGGAGGCAGGAGAGGCTCCCACAACCACCACTGTACTGACAGCCTTCTGGCTTGTGGCTGAGCAGAGCTCCCCCTGTGGGAGTGCCCTGACCACCAGGGGCAGCTCCTGCATTGAGTATCTGCCCCTTGGTGGTCAGTGTGTGTCATAGTGACCAGTCATTCCCAGTTGTTCTGCTGTTAGGGTCAATTTGCATATTACCCTTTTATTATTTAGGATTATATAGGATAGAGGCCCGGTGCATGGGTGGGTGCATGGGTGGGTGCATGGCTGGTTTGTCCTGAAGGGTGCTCCAGATCAGGGTGAGGTTCCCGCTGGGGTGCCTGGCCAGCCTGGTTGAGGGGCTGATGGCTGTTTGCAGGTTGGCCACAGCCCCTTCAAAGTGTGTGCCCCTCCCGGGGTGCCTGGCCAGTCTGGGTGAGGGGCTGATGGCTGTTTTCAGGCTGGCCACAGCTCCCATTGACCTAACATCCCAGTGAGGCTGGCTGGAATCAGGTTTCTGGGGTTTATTTATCTTCTATAATTGAAACATTGTTGCCTTGAGCGGAGGCTACAGCCAGCCTAGGCAGGCAGTTTCCTCCATCGCTGGTGAAACAAAGCCTCCTGTTTGCTTCAGCTCCATGGCTTCTATAATTGAAACACTGTTGCCTTGAGCAGAGGCTATAGCCAGCCTAGGCAGGCAGTTTCCTCCATCACTAGTGCAACAGAAGCCTCCTGTTTGCTCTAGCTCCATGGTTATCGACTGCCATCTTGGCTGGGTAATTTGCATGCAGTCGCTCTGATTGGCTGGTGGGCATGGCTTGGCTGGTGGGTGTGGCTTAGGTGTAATGGAGTGAGGGTCAATTTGCATATTACTCTTTTATTAGATTAGATTCCTTAAATCTTGATCCTAATTCCTTGTTCACAACATCATAGAGCTCAATAGATGAAACCAACTCCTTCAGTAACAGATGAAAAAATAAGATTCTAAGGTTAAAAACTGACTTTCCAAATACCAAACAATTAATTTATGGCAGAGTGGGGATTAGAACCTAAGACTGCTAATTCCCCTGTTGTTTCTTTCAAACACCAATGATTTATATTCTTGTAATAAACTCTTTTATGTGTATATACGTTTAAATACGTGTCACTAAAGGTCATTTGAAGCCCTAGCTTGTTTGGCTCAGTGGATAGAGTGGCGGAAGGGTCCTGAGTTCGATTTTGGTCAAGGGCATGTACCTTGGTTGCAAGTTCCCTGGCCCTGGTCAGGGTGTATGCAGGAGGCAACCAATCGATGTGTCTCTCTCACATCGATGTTTCTCTCTGTCTCTCCCTCTCCCTTCCAGCCTCTCTAACAATCAATGGAAAAAGTATCCTCTGGTGAGAATTAAAATAACAAAACAACAAAAAAACTCTACATGAGCCAGTTAAGGAACATAAATGTGAGTAGCAGATTGTATAAAACAATGGCAACTAGTTGCGTTGGTGACCAAAACAAATAATGTCTAGCTATCTAAAAGTATTAAAAATAAAACAATGCTTAAGTAACTGCAGAGTCCAAACAAAATATCTCATTAAGCCAAATTCTAATTTCACAGTTATCCTATAGCTTCTGCATATATTAAAAGGCCACAGCTCCTGGTGGTCACTGCTAAAACTAAAAAATATTTAAAATACAATCATGTGAAATTTTACAAAATATCACAGGTATATTCTAGGTTCCATAGTCTCCTGAGCTAGGAACTTTTATTTTTCTAGATAAACTTTTATACAGGGAAAATTTCAGAAAATTGTTTCTTTTATCAAAATTTACATTAATAAAGGATGACTGATTTCATAGTATGATTAATATAACCCATAAAAATAAGTGAGTAAATATATACAGAATTCCTTAGTTTAATCCCATAAACCTGAGTAACACAGGCATTTAAATATTTCTAAGCAGTTTCTATGTGTAAGAGATAATATTTCTACACAGGATATTAGTAGTGCCCATGCAGAAAAAGTAAGAAAATTAGCAAAGCCAATTACAGCCATATTTTGTGTGTACTTTCAAACCCACAGATAAGAAGTCATTCATTCAATCATACTCAGCATTACTATCTGCTAGGCAACACACTAGGCTAGGTACTGGGGCTAAAAATAGTAAACAAGACAATTGTGGCCCTCCCCATCATGGAACTTACAGTATAATACAAAGGAAAATAAAACAAACAAAATAATTGCCTATTATATATAATGTTATTACAGAAGGGAAAGAAAGGCTACTGAAATAGAGGACTTGTTTTAGATGGGGTTGTTAGGGGGTGCTTCTCTGAGAAGGTAGAAGTTTAGCTGAGACTTAAAGAATGGGAAGGGATAAGCAAACGGGGTGGGGGGGGAGGAGTTAGTGTTGCAGCTTAGGGACCAGCAAGTAGCAACAGGACAGGGGCAGGAAAGAGCTTGACATTTCACAGTGAACAAGACCAATGCCACCACTGAAGCCTATTAATGAGATAACCTGAGTGGGAGATGAGGCTGCAAAATTGGCAGGATCCAGAGAACCCTGTGTATAATCTGGCTTCTTACAGATGCAATGGGATGGTTTCCAGTCAGGGACTATTTAATCAAGGCTGTGAGCATTAGCAAATGGATATAGGCAGGAAGCTTTCTTTCAATCAACAAAAAAGTTCACTAAACACTAACTATGTGCCAGTGCTATACGTCCGAGTTTGCCGAGTTTGGCCTCACATCACCAGTGCTAGCACAGGCACTGGCTCTTAATATGAAAGCTCTTAAAAACTGCTGATGAAGAAAACAAGAAACGGGATTAGAAAAGGGCCCAAAGATAACTACTCTGGGGCTACATTAGGCTAAGCCATCTCATCTCCCAGCCCTCTCTCTACTACTATTCTCAATCACCAAGAATTTCTCCCCCAAAAAAGGGGGCTGTTAAATGTTTATTATCAAAGCCCTGACCGGTTTGGCTCAGTGGATAGAGCATCAGCCTGTGGACTGAAGGGTCCCAGGTTCTATTCCAGTCAAGCGCATGTACCTTGGTTGCGGACACATCCCCAGTAGGGTGTGTGTAGGAGGCAGCTGATCGATGTTTCTCACTCATCGATGTTTCTAACTCTCTATCCCTTTTCCTTCCTCTCTGTAAAAAAATCAACAAAATATATATATTTTTTAATGTTTATTATCATCAAGAGATGGTCAACAGAGAGAAATACAGGAAAGACTTTAGAAAGCTAGAAGGAGGAGGGGACATGAATGCTCTGTGGTGGGTGCTGATCCACCCTGCCTCCCGCCCGCAGTTATCTCTGTGGGCTGGCTGGTCAGGAGACAGCAGACCCATCACGTGAATAAACCACAAAGAAGCATAAAAAAAGGAAAGATGGACAGAACTAGGCATTTAACGGGTAGGGCAATGTGTGGAAAGGCAGCTGGCAACCAGATCTGACCCTCAGGGAATAGGCAAGCGGGAAGACTTCGCTGAGAGGGGGGCTTAAGAGAAGGATGGGACTGACTACCTGCACCACAGCTTCCCAGGCCCTGAAGACAGTAAGCCAGTCACTAATGCCTGTGCACACCTTACAGTTCCAAAGCCAGATATATTATCACTAAGACCTTAAGAAAAGCAGACTTTTTTCCTCAAATAAACAAGGAAATAAATGTTGGGAATGGAAGAACAATAAAAATAGCCTTCATTTCCTACACGTTTTCTCTACGTACGAGACAAACCATGATGAAGATACTCAATACCTAACAACAACTAGATTAAAAGCATTCTACAATCAGACTCATAGCTTAGATTATTATGTCAAAAATAAGTATGTTACTTCTTCAAGCAAAATTTTGAAGGTCCTTACTCTACAGCCAGAGCTCTTTTATACATAATACATTGTGTGCCCATTTGGGGGCATTTGGGAGTTTTCCATTGCATTAATTAAAGATAATGACCCTCTCTCCTCTGTGAAAGTGTAATAAACATCCAGTTTGTCTTTTACAATATAATTGGCAAGTTTCAAAAGGTAAATATGTGGGAAATTTATCCTCGGGGAATTTGAGGTACAGAGTCTCTTAGAAATAATGTCTTGTGCTCAGCCTGTGTGGCTCAGTGGCTGCGCGTTAACCTATGATCCAGGAGGTCACAGTCAATTCCAGGTCAGGGCACATGCCTGAGTTGTGGGCTCGATCCCCAGTGTGGGGTGTGCAGGAGGCAGCCGATCAATTATTCTCTCTCATCATTGATGTTTCTCTCTCTCTCTTCCTCTCACTTCCTCTCTGAAATCAATAAAAAATATATACTTTTTTAAAAAAAAAGAAATAATGTCTTATATCCATATGAACCATTACTTAGGAATCTTAAATGTGACATTTTATTTTTTTATTATTTTTTTAATTTTTACCAAAGTATATTTTTCCATTGATTTTTAGAGAGAGTGGAAGGGAGTGGGGCAGGAGAGAGACAGAGAGATCAGAGATCAATTGGTTGCCCCCTGCATGCCCCCGCAGGGCCTGGGGATCGAACCTGCAACCCAGATACATGCCCTTCACTGAGAATCATGCCAGAAATCTTCAATCCAAGCGCCTACGCTCTAACCACTGAGGAACACCAGCCAGGGCATATTTTATTGTTTAATATGCTAGAAGGGATATTAAAAACATGCACATGAGCCCAGCCAGCATGGATCAGTGGTTGAGCATCAACCTAAGAACCAAGAGGTCACAGTTTTATTCCCCAATTGAGGCATATGCCTGGGTTGTGGGCTCAATCCCCAGTGTGGGGTATGCCGAAGGCAGCCGATCAATGATTTTCTCTCATCATTGATGTTTCTATCTCTCTCTCCCTTTCCCTTCCTCTCCAAAATCCATAAATAATATTTAAAAAATAGAAGGTAAAAAATAATAACATGCACTTGAATTTGCACTGTCATGCTTAATTCCTTGGATGCAGTGGGTTCACAGTGTTTGCTACTAACTATTCAAACACCTTTAAAACGGCAACTGGTGAAAATAAACTATGAACTTCATAACAGGAACACCTTTATTCCCCTGCTACTAGAATATTTAGCTTCTTCAGAACACTGACAGAGAGAGACAGTACGTAAAACCAGCCTTTAGGAAGCATAGTGACGGGTTAATTTCCAGTTCTGCAATGAAGAGTTCGTTATGGTTATCTGAAGAACAGTCATTCAGTCATTCCTATGTGTATGTGAGAGAGAAAAGAGAGTGAGAGGGAGGAAAGAGAGACAGAGACAGAGAGAGACACACAGCGACAGATACAGACTGGATGGTTGTTATTGGTTTGCACTGTTATTCTACTTCTGTAGTGCTGTGGTCAGCTACATTTTCAAAATAAAGTCCATATGGCTAAATTGAACACTACAGTCGATCAGAGAGGACTGCACTGAGAGGAAATATTGTGTGCAAAGCCCTAAGCCCTGCACAAATACTGGGGGGGTGCTGTGTGTGCCGCCTGGACAGGAGGGCAGATTGGTAGAAGAACAAAACAAACGAGATTCCCACAATTCGACAGTGTAGGAAAGGGACACTGGCTGGCTGGCTGGGCAACAGCCCTGGGGAATCTCTCAGCAATTTCATAAATGGAGCAGTCACATGTTGGTGAGACTGGAATGCTAGACTGCACCTCCTGAAAAATCTATACAGTGTCAGAACATCATCCAAACCCCAAGAAGTGTACACAACTGGTAATGATATAAGAGAAGTGAGCTGGGCAGCACTGGAACGCGGCCCCTAGTCAAGTTCTCCATAGCATACCAGTCTGAGGCTAATTTGGGGGCAGGTATTGAGCATCCTAAACAGAGAATGTTATTTGTGCAACCATGAATCTACCCAATGATTTTTTTAAAGACATCGTATGTAGTATTTTATTTGGATCTTAAGGAAAAACCTCAAAAGAAGAAAATTCAAACAACTTGTGACTTCCATGGTGGAAAATTAAGAGAAATGTGCTGAGGGAAAATGAGAAAATAAAAGATTCACAAACCTAGAAAAGCTCCTGGTTCCAAGATTCCAGCCTCCAACAGATTCGGTAACTATAATACTTCCCAGGACTCCGAAAAGCACCACACCCGCTTCTAATAGTAAAATCTAGTAATATGTTTTAATCAGGAATACTCAGGGCCTCTCTATTCTTCTCCCTTCCTCTTTATAAAATCAATAAAAATGTGTATTTTTTTAAAAAGAGTACTTAGGTCTAATTTATTTGATTTGTTTACTTTGCTTCAGCATGGGCTTAAAAAGAGCAAATAGTGTATGAACTTAAACAGAATGAACAACTCACAGCCGACATCATACACAAAGGGCAAAAACTAAAAGCATTTCCCTTAAGAGAAGCATGTCAAACCCACAGCCGGCGGCATGTGTGTGACCTGCCAGCCACGGGCTTGGCATGCTTGACTTAAGATCAGGAACAAGACAGGGATGTCCACTTTCACCACTTATTCAACATGGTCCTGGACGTCCTAGCCGCAGGGATCAGACAAGAAGAAGAAATAAAAGGCATCCAAATTAGAACGAAAGAAGCAAAAACTGCCATTGCTTGCAGATGACATGATACTGTATAAAGAGAACCCTAAAGATTTCACCAAAAATGAACTAGAACTAATAAATTAATTCAGTAAAGTAGAATGATACAAAATAAATACCCAGATATCAGTTGCATTTCTATACACCGATAATGAACTATCAGATAGGAAAACTAAGAAAATAATCTAAACTAATAAAAGTGTAATATTGAAATTGACCATTTCTTTGGGATGCCTAAGCCACGCCCACCAGTCAATCAGAGTGGCTGTATGCAAATTAACCCAGCCAAAATGGAGGCTGGCAGGGCGGCTCTGCGCTGGGAGCCTCTGTGGCCCGCACAGCTGTGCCTGGTGTGTCAGCTCAGTGGGGGGGCAGGGTCCAGCCCTGGGCCTCCTCAGGGCATCCAGGAGCAGCTGTCCTGGGTCCACTGCCTAGCTCTGCCTCGGGGGCCATCTCGGGGCCTGCAGGAGCACCCGTCCCAGGTTCACTGCCTGGCTTCGCCCCAAGGGCCTCCGCAGGGCGTGCAGGAGCATCTGTTGCACAGTGTGGAGCATCCGAAGCCAGTCCACTGCCCGGCTCCACCCCAGGTGTGTTCGCTCAGCAGCAGCCCCCCCACCAGAGGAACCCTGCACCAGTGTCCACCCCTGGCTTGCCACCCAGCTCTGTGCCAGGTGTGTCCCCCAGGCGTGTGTGATCGTGGGCCCTCCAGTGGGAAACATCCATGTCTGCACTCACCAGCCTTCCCACCACCGCCCCAGTGCACGAACCCTGAAGGGGCTGTGGGCAGCCTGAAAATGGCCCTCAGCCCCTCACCCAGGCTGGCCAGGCACACCAGCAGGTGGACATCCCCCCTGAGGTGTCCCAGACTGCAAGAGGGCACAGGCCGGGCTGAGGGATCCCTACCCCCTCGAGTGCACAAATTTTTGTGCACTGGGCCCCTACTCCTATTTATAATTGCATTAACAAACTACCTTTGAATAAGTTTAACCGAGGATATAAAAGACCTATATTCAGAACATTATAAGACACTAAAGAAAATAAAGAAGGTACAAATAAGTGGAAGCATATACTGTGTTCATGAATAGGAAGAATTAACGTCATTAAAATGTCCATTTATCCTAAGCAATCTATAGATTCAATGCAATTCCTATCAAGATACCAATGGCGTATTTCACAAAACTATAATAGATATTCCAAAAGTTTATAGGGAACCACAGAAGTCCCCAAATAGCAACAGCTATTTTGAAAAAGAACTAAGTTGGAGGAATCACACTACATCATATCAAGCTATACTATAAGGCCATAGTAGTCCAAATAGCTTAGTATCCTATATAATAAAAGCCTCATATGCAAATTGACCGAATGGCAGAATGACGGGTTGCTATGATGCTCACTGACCACCAGGGGGCAGACACTCAATGCAGGAGCTTCCCTCAGCCCGCAGACCCCAGGCCAGCTAAGGCAGATGCCAGTGGGGGCTCCCTGATCGCCCCACAGGTTGCCCACAGAGAGAGGCAACCTGTGGCAGTGGGGGGTGGGGCTGATTAGTGGGCGGCACCAGGCTGGTCAAGGCAGGTGCCAACAGGAGCCCCTCGATCACCCCACCACTCACCCCACAGATTGGCCCTGATCACCTACCAGGCCTAGGAACCCTACCTGTGAACAAATTTCGTGCATTAGGCCTCTAGTTAGCCTTAGAAACAGACATATAGGTAGATGGAACAGAATAGAGAGCCCAGAAATAAACCCACACTTTCATAATATTTGACAAGGGAGACAAGAACATAAAAGGAAGTAAATATAGTCTATTCAATAGTGGCATTGGAAAAATGGGCCAGATAAGTGCAAAAAATTAAATTAGATCACCATCTTACACTATATACAAGAATAAACTCAAAATGGATTAAAGATTTAAATGTTAGAATGGAAACCATAAAAATCCTAGAAGAAAACATAGGCAGTAATCTCAGACATTTCTCGTAGCAGTATTTTTTCTATGTTTCTCAGGGAAACTAAAGAAAAAACAAACAAATGAATTACAGCAAACTGAAGTGTTTTTGCTCTGCAAAGTAAACCATCAACAACATGAAAAGACAACCCATTCAATCGGAGAACATATTTGCCAATGATATACCTGATAAGGGGTTAATATCTAAAATTTATAAAGAACTTTTACAACTCAACACCAACCCTCTCCCAAATAATCCAATTTAAAAATGGGCAAAGGACCTGAATAGACACTTCTCCAAAAAGTCATACAGATGGCCAACAGACATACCAAAAGATACTCAATGTCACTAATCATCAGAGAAATTCAAATTAAAACCACAATGAGGTACCACCTCACACCTGCCAGAATGGCTGTCATCAATAAATCAACAAACAAGTGGTGGTGAGGATGTGGAGACAAGGGAGCTCTTGGCACTGCTGGTGGGAATGCAGATTGATCCAGCCCCTGTGGAAAGCAGTATGGAGTTTACTCAAAAAATTAAAAATGGAACTGCCTTATAACCCAGTGCTCCACTTCTGGGAATATAACTGAAGAAGCCCAAAACACAAATTCAAAACACTAAATCCACCACTATGTTCAATGCAGTGTTATTTACAATAGCCAAGATTTGGAAGCAGCCCAAGTGTTCACCAGATGAGAATATAAAAAAGCAGTGATGCATTTATGCAATGGAATACTACTCAGCCATAAAAAAGAAGAAAATCTCGTCTTTTGTGACAATGTGGATCGATCTGGAGATATGCTAAGTGAAATAAGCCACTGAGAGAAAGACAAATACTATATGATTTCATTTATATTCACATTTTTTACGGGAAACGAGTAAAATCGAATCCACCAGGGAGACTGTCAATGGACATGAGGAAACATACCTTGGAACCGGCAAAAATAAAAATGTTTTACGTCATTGTCGTGTGTGTGCCGCTCATAAACTATGCAGTGAAACATGGTACATGTGCAAGTTTTGTAATGTACCCCTGAACAAAGGAAAGTGTTGCGAATGCTACCACACAGTGGCGGGAAAATGCCCGCTTACAAAGTGATATGTGGAATCTAATGAACAAAATTAACAAAACAGAAATAGATTCATGGATACAGAGAATAGACTGACAACTGTCAGAGGGGAGGGGTTTGGGGGAGCTGGGTGAAAAAGTAGAAGGGATTAGCAAAAAAATCCCCACAAAACTCATAGGCAGACAATAGTACGGTGATTACCAGAAGAAAAGGGGAGGTGGGGGAAAGTAGGAAGGGGGAGGGGGGCAAATAGTGGTGGAAGGAGACTTGACTTGGGGTGGTTAACACACAATACAATATACACATGATGCGCTATAGAATTGTATACCTGACACCTGTATAATTTTATCAGTGTCACCCCAATAAATTCAATATAATTTTTTAAAAAAAATTGCTCTTGCAGGTGGCCAGACTTGAGCTCAAATCACATAATGACCACTAACTATTTGTGTAACCCAGTGTGAAAACTTGACTCTCTAGGTCTCCGATTCCTCCCTTGTTAGAACCAGAAAAATAATATCTAACTTCCAGAATTGCAGAATGTCTACCACATGGTAAGTGTTCAATGCTAGCTGTTATTACTATTATTTAATCCCATTAAATTTTATTCTGGCCCTGACCAGTTTGGTTCAGTGGATAGAGCATTGGCCTGCGGACTGAAAGGTCCCAGGTTCAATTCCGGTCAAGGGCATGTACCTTGGTTTCAGGCACATCCGGGGGAGGGGGGGGGCGGTGCAGGAGGCAGCTGATCGATGTTTCTCTCTCATCAATGTTTCTAACTCTCTATCCCTCTCCCCTCCTTTCTGCAAAAAAAATCAATGAAATATATATTTTTTTAAATTTTATTCTGGTTACTATAGAGATGTAAAATGATCGCCCTGGTTAAGCCTAACAACACTGCACTTACCTACAATTTCTTAAGTCATCATTTACTTTTTTTAAACAAATTTTTAGTGATTTCAGAGAGGAAGGGATAGGAAGAGAGTGGTAGAAACATCAATGATGAGAATCATTGATTGGCTGCCTCTTGCATGACCCACACTGGGGATCCAGCCCACAACCCAGGCACGTGCCCTGACCAGGAACCTAACTGTGACTTCCTAGTTCACAGATCAATGCTCAACCACTGAGCCAGACCAGCCGGACTACTTTTCTTTTATTGACTTCAGAGAGGAAGGGAGAAAAAGAGAGAGCTAGAGACATCAATGATGAGAGAGACATAGCACTGGCGTGGACCAGCCTCTGGCTTTCAGTGGAACATTTTCAGCCCATGCAGTCACATCTTTCATGGCTCCAGTTCCATTCGGTTTTTCTATTTCATTTTGAGTGAGATTTCATAAGTTGTGTTTTTCTAAGAAATTATCCATTTTGTATAAGTTTTCAAATATATCAACATAGAGCTATTAAGAGCAATTCCTATTTTTTATTGATCTGTGTCATATCTGTAGCTATAGCTTATTCACTTCAAAAATTAATTATGCATTTTAAAAAAATCAATCATGCCTGTGGTTTACCTATTTTATTATTTCAGAATAACTACTTTGAGTTTGTTCATCTCGATTATATAGGTTGTTTCAATTTCACTAATTTCTACCCTTATAGTTTCCATCCCAGCACTACTCCTAGATTCAAACCAGAGGGGCCCTGCCCATCACAATAAAAAACATAAAAGTAGTTATTAATGATGATGTGGCTGTGACTGTCACTTTAGATGCAACCCACTCTGTGATACACAATATGTTCATTATGATTCAGTTCTATTTTTTAGTATCCATTATGATTTCTTCTGTGACCCATGAGTTATTTAGAATTATGTTTTTGCATTTCCTGACTTCCAGGCTTTTTTAGGAATCTTTGTTAATGAGTTCTTTCCTGCACACACTTCAGAATGATTTCATCTGAGGGGCAGAATCATTTGTGGCGGGCTGCTCACAGCCTGATGCCGATGCTGACAGTAGGAGGCTGGCAAGGTCACAGGGGAAGGGAAAGGGGTGGGGAAAGGAGGTGGGGGGCTGACAGTTTCTGCTACACTGATCCTCAGGCGACTACTTTTATTCATGTCCAGGGTACCCTTTCATTGTTTTGTTCTCATAATCTCCTTTCTTTGTACCAAAGATAGCACCAAATAACACTCGTTGGCACCTTACTCTTGTCCTTTAGTATATCTTGGAGAAGTTCCCTTGAGGGTATGCTGAAAGCTGCACAATATTCCACTTCAAGAATGTACCATAACTTAGTTAACCAGTTCCTTTTATGAAAATGAGGCAACCACAGCTTCAAAGCCCATTTACAATCTAATTTCCAGATCCGCCTTCAGGTCCCCTCTGACTTAGCTCAGCCATGGACTTAAAAGGAAATCTGTTGCATTTCAAAAGCTCGTCTAGATGTCTGAGAATGCAGGGTTTCTCAGGTGACCAGAGCTGTCCTGCTCAGGGTGGAAGTCTCGTCCAGGTGATCCCAGCCTCTACTCCGCTTTGCAGCCCCAGCGTCCTGTCCTCATCTTGTCATCTCATGGTTGCAGGCATCACTACCACACTCCAATGCGGGAAAGGAGAGGTGGCTTTGCTGGAAGAATATCCAAAAGCCATACACTTAAATCAAATTTGCCAAAACCTAGTGACTGACTAGCCCTAACTGCAAGGAGAGCTGGGAAACTTGGCAGAGAACAGGGTCATCATGACCGACATAGGTCAGTCATGCTTTCCTCCTGGGAGCTGGGTACCTAACTGCAGACATCAGAGAGTGAAGAAATTTTAAGTAACAGTGATTCTATCAGTTCAGTGAAGGCACTATAAAGAAAAATGAATACAGTGTCTTTGATGCCTAGTCTAGGTATCCTATATAATAAAAGGCTAATATGCAAATTGCCCCCTCGGGAGTTCTACTGACTGGTAGTTTGACTGCTCGCTATGACGTGTGTTGACCACCAGGGGGAAGCACGAAATGAAGTAAGGCCCTGGTCAGCAGCGGGGAGGCCTGATCAGCCCTGATCGCCAGCCAGGCCCCGGGACCCTACTCATGCGTGAATTCTGTGCACCAGGCCTCTAGTATTTTAATAAAATGGAAAGGTTTGACCCTAGAACAAATGACATACATTTCAGAATACAAAATTAAGGCATGTCCCCAAAAACATCCTTCTGCATTTTGCAGTTTCCAGAGGGCAAGGCTTTAGTATAACCTAGAAGTTAGAATAATTACCCACTACTTCCGGAGCTTTTGTAATCTATAATAACATTATACAGCCCCAAATGTGGAGCAAGGTGCATCCTTTCAGCTGTCAAGATGAAGTAGAACCAAACTGATGAATTAAGCTGAAGCATTTATCCTTTTAGTAATAACATATTGTCCACATAACAAGCTTCTAACAGTGACTACATGTACAGAAGTTAGAAAAGAACATGTGTACTTGCACTCAAGGCCTTTCTCATCAGACACATTCTTACTTGTTCACAGTGACTTTGCATAGTAGGCAATATTAGTGCTTATTCATATTTTTTTCTTCATGAATTTTGATGATTTCATTTCCCAAATGTACAAAGACTAAGTAACTGGAAAACAAAAACCTTTCATACCTTTAAAAGTCTCTGCAGAGATCAGATCGTCCTGGGGTAATAAAAGATTACTCTATCCCTCGCTGGTTTGGCTCAGTGGACTGAAGGGTCCTGGGTTCGAGTCTGGCCAAGGGCACATGCCTGGGTTGCAAACTCAGTTCCCAGTGGGGGGAGTGCAGGAGGCAGCCAGTCAATGATTCTCTCTCATCATTGATATTTCCATCTATCTCTCTCCCTCTCCCTTCCTCTCTAAAATAAATAAAAATATATTTTCTAATTAATTAATGTAGGATTGGCTGAACGTATTTTTTAACTCACTGTACGTTTTCAAGCTGCTGCTATCTGTCTAAAAGTATTTGAAAGAGCTATTTGGTAAGGCACTACATGTTATCATTGGTCAAATATAACGGTAAGTTAAACTGGTGAGCTCTATCTTTTAGTGAAGTCCGATTAGATGAACAGAGTTAAGTGCATGGCTTGTATGGCTGGCCCTGAAAGATCACAGATACCACGGTGGGGGCCTGGAGGTTCTGGAGACATCACGATCTCTCAGAAATCTACTTCCTAAGTAAGACTGCCTCAAGCAGCAGTGTGACACTTATCCTCAAGTGCTTCGGGCCTACCAGGGAGTGGGCAGAGAAGTGTTGGTTTGCCTGCCATCTACATACATGTATTTGTAATACAATCCTCTCATTCTGGAAAACTCCATAATCAAAATGAAATCCGATAGCAGATACAGCATCGGTTCATTTCAATGTTCAACTCACTGTAGAAATTTATTATATCAGACGGCAATGTTAAATGAAAACGAGCCACCATAAAGTCAGCAAGATTGCTTGACCTCAAGTACCACAAACACAACCAGTGCAGCAAAAACAATTAAATGAGATGGGAAAGCAACTATAAACAGTCAGATTTTAACACAGCAATAGTCTTATCATTGTCTTTAAAAACTTTTATATGGATCCATTCATTGATATGTCTCCTACTATTAGTGAATCAACAATATTCACTTACTAGTAGCCATATAAGAATACAAACCATTAAATTATATAAGGAAAAATACAGTGCAGATTAGAAAAATAAAAAATTCTCAATATGCCACCAAACCATGTTTTACCTTTAAAATCCCAAGCAATGTGACTAGAGCATTCACTACTATACCATCTGCAACCTGAATTCTCAGAGATGATGCATGGTTTTCATTCACCAAAAGAGTTGTTCTCTGAACTCTTCAGCAGGTGGGTACGGCTACAGAGGCCAAGGCGGGCACTGCAGCCAGCATCGTGCCCTTTCTCTAACAACCTGTCTGCTAACTCCATTCATTACCAGCCTGGCACTTTCACTCCTGCTGAACCCATGCCCTCTTGCCCAGGGCAACAAGAACATCAGGTATGTAACCCACAGCAGGATAATCTTCACCACTTAACTATCAAGAGATACTCAGCAGTGCATGCAAGCAGAATAAAGAGGTAGAAATGTTCAAGGGGATTCCATTCTACTTACTCCTCCTGGGACTAAGTCCGTATTTCTCACCCATCTTATCAATGTGTCCCGTAAGACTTTCTTTTTATAAAATATATTTATTTTTTCCATCACCATTTATCCCCTCTATACCTTCCTCCACCTCTACCTCCCTTTCCCCCACTGCAATCACCACACTGTTGTCCATGTCTATGAGTTCTTTTTCTTTTTTGCTCCATCCCTGTTCTCCCCAGAACCTCGCCGCCGCCACCACCACCACCACCACCACCACCACCACCACCACCACCACCACCACCAGAGCTGTTTGCCTGCTCTCTATGGGTCTGTCTCTATTTTGCTTGGTAGTTCAGCTTGTCCATTAGATTCCACATATGAGTGAAATCATATGGCACTTGTCTTTCTCTGAACTGCTTATTTCACTCATCATATTGTTCTCCAGATCTATCCAAGCTGTGGCAAAGGGTAAAGTCTCTTTCTTTTCATGACAGTGTAGCATTCCATTGTGTAAATGTACCACAGCCTTTTTATCTACCATAAGACCTTCTAACAGATGCTCCTAGTTCCCACAAATCAGAATCCATTAGTGAGGTCTGTGTCCCCACATCCACTCATCCTTCAGGATTAAGCAAAGGTTCCCAACTACAAAAAGCCACCTCCGGTTTGTCACACTTAAAACCAACTTCTCCATTTTCCATATTTTCACTTCAATGTACACGTCTATCTCTATCTCAACAGTCCTTCAAGCCTGTGAGGGCACAGACTTCAGTCATATCCATCTGTGAAGCCTTAGCTCCTAGCATAGAGCAGACATAATAAATTCAACTAAAACAGCATATTCATTAAAACAGGCATTGGAGGTTATGGAGTCAAAAAAATAAAACAGAGCCCAAGACCAACTCTCTTGGGCCAAAAAGTGTCATCCAAACCCACATGCGTGCATGTGAGGCAATCACAAGACCAATGAGAAGAGGCGTGTAGGTTCTAAATGAGGGCACTTTCCCACGGACGAGGGGCCCTTCGAGTGCAAAGTGCTCCCCTGCTCTCTGCTCTCATAGTAACTAGTTCCAGCTGCAGAACACCTCCCGGACTCCGATAGAGAAGCACCATCCTTACACAGGGACATTAGGAAAAGGCTGGAGATGCAGCCTGCAGGCTAGTTACCTGTAATGCTCACTGACGGGGATACTCTGAGAGAAGTACAAGGCCGACGTCCGCGCTCTCCAATGCCACTTCTTCGCAGGAAGAGTGTGAAGGACACAGTCTTCCAATTCTTCCTGGAGCAGGTCCATCAGCTGTTTATGGGAGCCTCCATAGAAGGCTTCAATGAGGAGAGTACTCATTGGCCCTTCAACACGTCTCAGATTCTAGATAATAAGCAGAAAACACATCTTTCGAATATATGTGTGTGTGTGTAGAAATAACTTAAGATATTACACCCAGTAAGTACACATAATTTACAGATGCATTATTTTATAAAAAATAGGTGTGCCCCACTATTTAACAAAACATGTGACACTTAAGGTTTGTATTTTTTGCAGTCAATACTATTGCATCATTCATGTTAGTAAGAGGACATGAGGATGTTTCCTTTTTCTGGTTTGTTTTCTTCATGCCCTAAGATTACTTCCAGAAGGACTCCGTTTTCCTCCTACCCTAGGAAGTATAAGCCCCTCTCCTGCTGTGGTCACTCACTTCCTAGTTGAAATGGCTTTGATCGGACCCAGTAAACTCCAGACTGGCTTGGCCTAGAGCTGTATTGAGTCCTGGACTCTTCTTCTCCAAGAGCCCTTCATGGGTGAGGCCCTTTCTAGTTCAGATATTCTCTGATTCTGTAACTCTCATGTTAATCCGTTTTTAAATTCACCAGCTATTATTACCCCCTAATGGATCCATATTTATAAGAAAGCACATTCATATTCAAATCTCAGTTCTCTAGTGTTATAAATCTTAGGATACAATTTCTTGAGACAGTGGACATACATTGACCATTTCCTCACAATTGTATATAGCCCAGTCCCAAAGAAAGACCAACAAAACGCAGTAAAGCTATATGCCAGTGAATCAACAAGGTTTCTACAACCTTTCCTTAAACAACAAATCTGAGGGATAATGTTATCATTAAAAACATGGTAAATTTTTCATCACCGAGAACTAGTTAGCAAGAAATTTTTATTTGAATAGTATCATTTTTGTTAATGTGCTAGTGAAATAAAAATGTAAGAATATAAAAAGTTTTGTATACATTTCAACATATATGCTATTTCCTATTGGAAGTAAGGAAATAGCTTTAAAGAATACACCAGCCTGGCCAGTGTGCTCAGTGGCTGACCATCCACTTACAAACAAGAAGGTCACGGTTTGATTCCCAGTCAAGGCACAGGCCCAGGTTGGGGGCTCTCTCCGCAATAGAGGGCACGCAGGAGTCAGCCAATTGATGTTTCTCTCTATATAACCCTCTCCCTCTTTCTAAAAAATAAAAACTTTTTTTTTAAATAAAATAAAAAATCTTCCAATGGTTTGAATCTCCCTTTGTGACTAAAGAAAACACCACTTATAAAATGGCATATTCCTTTTCCTAATAATTTTGTTCCATGACATTAGTCTCAATAATGCAGGGGTGATCTTCACTAGTAAAACTGTACTTCACCTTGACAAAGCCATGCCTCTTCAATTACAAAAAGTCTCAAATGGCTCTCAAAGAAGTGCCAGAGTGAATAAAAGCTTATTTTTTGATCTCTGAATCTCCCAAGGAGCATTTTGGAGGACAAGTATACAAACATATCATAAATATCTGCAACATAAGAAACAGTGTTCCTTGGATGGAAAAGGCATACACCCTGGGGTCAGGGAGATACAAATTTGGAGCTCAGCTCCATCACTTCCTAGCTGTATGACCTTGGACAAGTTATCTAACTTTGTAGGCCTTAGTCGCACCTTCTCTAAAATGGGACACCAGTACTAATCACAGAGGTGTGAAGATAAAATTGTGGCACAGTAGCTCATGATCAGAAATAAGGTATTTTGCTCCTCCCATTATGATTATAAATCATCTTACTAAAGGAGAAAGAATATCTTCATATCATCCAGCATTTAAAATCAGTAATTTTTAATCATGACCTCCTATCCACCAAGGACGGATTAGAAAGGTCGATAGACACACACATGCAACTGGTAAACAGTGGGTGTTACCCATTCCTCATCAGCAGCTTGCATTTCAAATATGATTTTAAAAGCCCCACTGGTTTTGTGGCTAAAAAGGAAGCTCAGAGGCTGAGCTATGCAGAACCTCGTTGTTGTTTTTTTCAGGCCAGATGGAGAGAGACTTCAACTCTAATCACGCTCCAAGTTTAACAAAATGGTAGCCATTAATCCTTCAAATGGTAGAAGCTTCTAGAAAGTAACTAGAGAGAGCAATAAAAGGCAGTTTTGAAAATGAGATCAAAGATTTCAAGAAAGACAAAATAAAAGCAGCTTAACATTAATTGGCTTACTAGATCACATCACAGATATCTACTATCTTGCTTTATTTCCTCTGACCTAATCATGCTAAGGTGTGTATGCATGGTCTTCTGTTAAAAGGTCTCTAAAAGATGCTTGCAAAAATGACCTGAGATATTTTCTCAAGTGATGGGATGGAATATAAACCACCTTAAAGAATATTTCACCCATATAAACCTCAAACAAAACAACATTGATATTAGCGAGGGGAGAGGAGGGAAGCTTTCTGATTCTTCATTACTCTACCCTTTTCCATGATTAATCTAGAGCATGTATTATGCCATATAGTTACAGATGTTTCTTATGGGCCTGAATCATGAGTTATCTGCAAACTGTGGAGGCAGTATCTGTAGGTGCTGCTGTAGATTCGAGAGTGTCAGTACGCAGAACTGAACACCGAGCATGTGGGAGGTAGAAAAATAGAAAAAGGGGGGAAAAGATAATAGCTATAGAAGATTTCCACCCCTTTAATAGCTCAGTAAGAACAGTGAAATGCACAGGTTTGAACTAGCGTTTACTTGAGCATTTTGCTAGTGGCCAATGGGTGTGCCTGCATTGGGGTATTTTTCTAGGGAGAGTAACTATGTCCTACCATCTCTGAAACTATACTTAGTGGCTTTGATTCATGGAAATTTGTTCTGCTTGTTTTGTGGAGACAGACATATCCTGGCAGCTCCCCCACTTACTTCTATTGCAACTTTTGTGGCAAGAAGAAAACGTGTTCTTCCCTGCGGTCTTCTTAAAGCACAACCTGGAAGAAAGATGATACCTACACGCAAAAGAGGGAAGCTGAGTTTTAAATATAAGATTTAAGCCAAATGTCATTACAGCACATTAAAGAACAGTTCAAACACTTAAGCTGTGCTTAGTTTTGTTTTAGAAAACATTGCTTGAGACACATAAACATGAGGTTAAAAAAACACTTTGTTAAAAAGGATTTTTGCCATTGTGCCAGAAGATGTGAAAAAATAAAGGGAGTATGTTACTTGCCCATTTTGGCAATACTCCCCGAAGCTGCATCGGTCATCCCGACACCACACATGCTCACAAGCAAGTCAGGTGAACACAACCAGTCTTGCACACTAGGAAGGGGTACCAGAGAGTGAGTCCTCGGGAGCCACAGGAGCAGGGCCCCAACACTGAAGGTTCTTACTCCAAAACAAGCAGAGGTCCTTCGTGGCAGGGACCATGTGTTTGCCTAAAGTCGGTGGGTGAGTGGACATGCAGACAAAGGTCTTACATGGGTGCCTGGATGAATAAACCTATTAAAGCATTTGCACAAGTACGATCACAGATATTAAACCTTGAAACATTTAAACTGCACAAGTCTATCAGAAGTAGGGTGTGGCATTTTAAAAGAAAGACATGGCACATACACACACACACACACACACACACACACACACACACAAAACACTTCTTAATTGGAAAAAAATATCAGTCAGAAAGCCCAAGTCCTTTTCTCATGACATTACAATGATGATGTTCTATGACATTAAGAAAAGAGTAAACAGTCAATCCGTTCTTGCCATTTATATGCTGCTCTCCCTGAAAGAGCATATACAATGTTTTGGATAAATTTTATCAACTTTTTTGTTTTGGGGGAGTGAGAGCCCAGTAGAAGGGAGCAAAGGGGGGGGCAGAGGGGGACATCTGTAATACTCTCAATAAAATAAAAAAATTTTAAATTTTATCAATTTTTAATTTTCTCTGCTTAAACAAGTAAACTTCAGTTTAAAAAACAAACTCATTTTTTCAGCATATTGTATTCCCCAGTGATACCGATAAATAAGACTCTACTATACCATTAAATTTTATGGAAGTTTAATTCATTATTTATACTATGATTTAATGATACCTGGTTAACAGCTAAACACTAAATTGGCCATATAAAATAGTAAAAATGATAGTTATGACATAGAAATTTTAAACAACTTCAAATTCTATTTAAGATCACCAGAGGTCAAAATGATCTCATTATCTACTTTTCCAAAAAAGGTGGGTATTTATAATTAAAAGGGGATGGAAAGTGAGAAATCACAAAAGTATTCCACAGAAACATTTTGACCAAAATAAAAATGTGCCACCAGTCATTTCAGTTAAACACTAATAATGCATTGATTAGGTCACTGAGAACAAAAGTAGCCTGAAACCAATGCTGTGAATATTTTTAAATTGTTATTAAAACTTTTCGTCATTGTACCTGCGTTTATTTCCAGCTTGACCCAATTTCTTTATTCCCTGAGCCATGAACATTTTCAAGGTGAACTACATTTTTGTCTACCTACTCTAGCACTTACAACTGCTGTGGTAGTTGAATTTTTTTTTAATCTATAGATAAAGGAAAATTGCAATATGTCACTGATGTATTGAAAAAGATGTGCTAAGTAGAAATACATCATGTGGACGTTCTAAAAGTAATCCTAAATCACATTAGAAACCTACAATTACCCGCATCCATGATGTCAGTTGGGTTACCTGTAATATTTAAATAATTTTCCAACCAAATACCAAGTAAAAATTTTAAATCAGATGCATTGCTGTGTTAATATATTCCACAGACACCTTACTGCTTTTAGTTGTAGGAAGATACAGTTTCAGTGACGATGGTTCTAACGGTTTTAATCCCACACACATGAGAAATTTATTCCACAGGTTAATGTGCACATGACTTGATACCTTACACTTGCACCACTTACTGAAACTCTATTTTCTATTTGCCTGTAAGCAATATTAGGAAAAGTAAGCTGGGCAGAGCAAACACCTGTGGGTTTACACACTAACTGCTTCAAGTTGGGGAAAGTAAAGTTGAGTAGGATTTCCCAATAGGTCATCAGAGGTTTACCTGGTATTTTCTGACTGACCCCTTTCCTTCTGCACCTCCACCCACCAACTCCAACACATGCGGCTTCTATTTAAAAAGCAACTAATAACCCAGCAGGATAAAATAGGGCAGTACTGAGAAAAGTTAGTGTTACCTTCCAGCCCACTCACTTACTTTAATGATTCATCAGGGAAACCCCGGTTGTTAAAATATACCTGAAATCTCATTAAATAGTAAAAAAATAAGCATGAAAAGATTTCTGCTTTGAAATATGTCACCATTGGTTCCCTTAACAGAACCTACGAAGGGTGAATATGTAGTAAAAATACATTTTGCTAAAAAAAAAGTTTCCTCAAAGTATTACACTACATTCATTATCATTGTGGGGAAGGGTGTCTATGAAATGGTTTTGGGGTTTTAACTTTTAAAAATCAGGCACAGCAAATTCATGTTTACCCCTAAAACCTTAATGTGACCTCTGAAAACTGAAATATAATCTGGCATGAAATGCAGAGTAATAACCTCGCAATCCTAAAACTATAGGCACTGATAATACTCTAGCTACATAATTAGAGAAAGTTTAGCCAATAGTAAGGAATGAGTCAGATTCCTGAACACCAGTTTGAACTGAAGAAAATGCATCATGGAAACTAATCGTTATTCCATGAACTGATTACAGGACATACAACCTAACACTCAGCATATCTTGTATACTATATGTACTTAAATAGCAATATTTTTAAAAATCTTGAGTTCATAAAGAAAAAGATGTAGCCCTCTAATAATTTATTCCCTCTCCCCCCCAAACACACACACATACACATACTATGCATGTTGTAATTTCTTCAACTGGCTTTTGTTAACTGTTGAGGTAACTAAAAGAACTGAGGATTTATGCAAGATTTGGTAAGAAGACTTATAAACCATATTCTTTGTGAGATGATTTAAAACCATTTTAAAATATACTTTTCCAACTATATGATTTACAATGATATTTTAACACATGCTCTTTTCAAATTTACAGTCTGAGATATATATATATATATATATATATGGCTATTTAAATTTTCCTAACAAATATTTTCATTCTTTCTCAATTTGGAATTTAACTTTCTACTTAAAAATATCAGTCACTTTTTCCATGACTTGAATTAATCCAAAGTCTTGGTTATGACGGTCAGCAACAAATGTAAAATCAACAAATAATTTGATATGCCTGAACTATGACATCATTCACTTGTTTTCAAATATGCCTAATTCCCACAAATAACTACATGTGTATATATTACAATTTATTACCTTACATTTTTATAAAGTTATATTCCAGGTTACATAGCAAAATTATAACTATGAAAATTTTTGTGAGAAGTTTGCTGATTTAACTTCAGGAACAAATAAATGCTAATCTTCTTTCAAGTTTTCATTGCTATTAATTTCATGAAGAACTTCAAACTATAAAAGTAGCAATGAATTAGTTCTACTGAATTCTAAAAATGTTCTCAATCTGCTGACATTTTAAAACATGGCAGTATAGGTATGCATCGATAGAATGTTATACACTGGAAAATCATCTCATCACTCAATTGACCTACCCTAATTAGATTACCTTTTAACTATATCTCTGTGCTACCACACAGTCTGGTTCCTGTCACACCGTTCTCCAGAAGCCAGCCACAAATAATCTTCCAAAATGCAAATCTGATCATAAAGTGACATGCTCAGACATCTTCAATGTCTGTCCACCATCTAAAGATAAAACCCAAGGCCCTACACAGTGCAGTTACAACCTTCCTTTTCTGGCCCCTTCCTTCCGTTCTCTACATTAGACCCTCACGTCCCCCTCCCACTGTAGTTTCTCTTCCCTCACTTCTGCATTCTTGGCACCATAGCAACATCAAGTACTCACATTCATGTAGTTATGTTACATTTTTTTAAAAAAATCTATTTCTATTGATTTCAGAGAGGAAGGGAGAGAGAGAAAAAAACATCAATAATGAGAGAGAATCAATGACTGGCTGTCTCCTGCATGCTCCACCCTGGGAATCAAGCCCCCAACTGGGGCATGTGTCCTGACCAGGAATCGAACTGTGACCTCTTGGTTCATAGGTTGATGCTCAACCACTGAGCCATGCCCAGCCAGGTTATGTTACACTTCTATGACTTCATATCTTTATTTCTTTTCAATCAGCCTTCTCTTCATATTCACTTAATGAACTTTTCTTAAAATTTCTGTTCATGAATCATGAATTCCATGAAGCCTTTCCCTGAACTTCTCTTAGCATGACTTCCTTTCTACTTTGCACAGTAGTATTAGACTTGCTTCACTCTATTTCCATGTCTTGCTTCCCCAAGGGACTGTGAAAATCTGGAGGATGGGGACCATCACATTATCTTCCCAGGGCTAGCCCATGATCTGTTTTTCTAGAGCTGAACGGATGATCAGAGGAAAATGGGAAGTTGATTCTGCCTTTAAAGTGCCATTGCTTTCACTCAGTGTAGGTCCAGAGCAAGCAGGTGTCAGCCAGCACTACACTGGCTTCCAATGATTTCTCATTGTTCCTGAAGACGAAACTAACTCAAGCCATCAGCATATCTGAACACATTTTATTATATTCTCTTTCGAATGATTCTTTTTTCTTATTGTTCACAGAAATCAGAATTTATTGGAAATAATGTTTTATGTAGATGTGTGTTTATCTTAACCTACTAACATAACAGAAGCAATGATGACTAAGCAATGAAGAGAAACGCTATGAGCAAAGCCAGTTTGATGGCCTAGGAGAATACCTGAGATCCGTGAATTCTGAAAATCATATGCGGTTTTTTAACCTGTTTAATCTATTGTCATTAATACTAGAAGTGGAAGTAGGATGAGAAGCCAATTCCCTCACCATCAATCTGGAGGTCCCATTCCACATTTGGTAATTAGGCTGTTATTTAATGGGGAAGACAAAGACAGTTTTAAATACTTTCTGCCAACAATTATTCATTTTATAAAAGTTTGACAAGATGAAAAACTTGAGATGGCATATCTCCAAGGCTCCCACCTTCCTGAAAGGAGCTGCAAATCAGCTCAGTGGGAGAAAACTGGGTGACCTGACACAGTGGGATATGGATCCCAAGGAGAGACCTGAGTGCGTCCTAGAATCACGGGTGAGAGGAGTGCTGCTGCCGCTGCTGTCCACCACTTTTCTGTATTAGAGGAAGGAGTGGATGGAGAGCAAGGGACTTCTGACTCCTTATTCGGATGTCTTCCCATTACTCTTCACTGCAGGACAGAAGTAAAAAGGGGACTCAGTTTTCTAGTCTTTAAAGTTTGGGGATTAAATATCAATGTTTAAGAATTATGAATACATAAATGATATCTATTGCAACATCCTAATATGTAAAAGCCCAGGGTTGTAACCACCGGTCACAACTGAAGGCTGAACGCTGACTGCCCTGCTGCAACCTGGAGACCCAGCACTGACTGCCTAGGAGGCTGAGACCCAGAGAGAGAGGCAGGGTCTGATCCACAGCCTCAGTAGCTGCTATTGATCAGTACCTGCCCTTCTCTTTCTCTCCCTCTTTCCAGGCTTTGCCAGCAGCCCACCTTTCTTTCTCTCCTGGTGGGAGGGCTGCTGTTCAGCCCCACCTCTCTGATCAGGCCTGGAGACAGGCTCAGAGATGCTGACTGGCATAGGAACTGACCAATCAGAATCAAATGTGGGTGCTGTGAAGAACCAATGGCTGCCTAGGGGGCAGAGCTTCTGATGCTGACTGGCATAGACACAAACCAATCAGAACCAATTGTGGGGAGCCAATGGCTACCTAGGAGGCGGAGCTTCTGACACTGACTGGATAGAAACCGACAAATCAGAACCAAATCTGGTGCTGTGGAGAGCCAATGGCTGCCTAGGAGGCAGAGCTTTTGATGATAACTGGCATAGAAACCGACCAATCAGAACCAAGTTGGCCTACAGAGGAGGGAAGTTGGGGGCAAGATCCGGACTGCAAGGCAGGGCAGCTGGGAGTGAGATCAGGCCACAGGGGAGGGCCATTGGGGGCAACCAGGCTGGCAGGGGTGGGCAGTTAGGAGCAATCAGACAGGCAGTCAGGTGAGCAATTAGGAGCCAGCAGTCCCAGGTTGCGAGAGAGACTTCCAATTGCCGGTTTAGGGATCAGGCCTAAAGCGGCAGTCAGACATCCCCCAAGAGGTCCCCAATTGAAGAGGGTGCAGGCTAGGCTAAGGGACCCCCCCCACATGAATTTCGTGCACTGGGCCTCTAGTATATTTATGAGTATATGGAATATGAATGTCACTATAAGGTGATAAATACATGTATTACATATTATCCTATATACTAAAAGCCTAATATGCAATTGTCCCCTCAACTGGGAGCTCAACCAGGGAGTCTGCCTGAGGGCTGAGCCAGCCAGCCAACCTCCTGTGGCCCCTCTCCGTTGCAAGCCCCACCTTAGCCAGCAGCAATGGCGGCAGGTGGCTGGGGGAAGGGAGATCCCAGCCAGCAGCCAGCAGCCACTAGGGACACTACCCATGCATAAATTTTGTGCACTGGGCCTCTAGTATTTAATAATACCGCCCAATAGTTTGTAAATCCAAGACATCCGTAGTATAAGTCACACAAAACTGAATACCATGTAGTTAGGGTGGAAAAACTAAAACTTTTCTCCTAATCTCTTGTGATTCCTTCCAGAATCCAGCAAAATCATCCCTCTCCTGACGTCATAATCCTTATCCTTCATGCAACCCAGCTCTAAACTGTCCTGTTTTTGACAGAATAATAGGCCTTGAGTTCTAGGATGGAAGAAAGCCAATATCCAAGGTTCACATGACAAGAAAGGTTTGCTCTGGAACATAAGGTCATCTATATGGCTACATTACGTACACATCATAATTTACAATAGTTGCCATCAAATAAAGCCCAAGTCCACTTGATGTAACCATCTGCAGTACTTCTTTGTACTTAGCACTTGTGGACTATGTTTGTATGAGTGATTACACAACATCTGCATCCTCCACTGGGTATTCAATTCCAGGAGGAGAGGGACCAGGTCTGCTTGCTTACCACTATATCCCCAACATTTAGCAAACAGAAAGTGTTCAACAAATGTGAGCTGAGACAATAAACCATAAAACTCTTTAGCAACAATTTCTTCCTAATTCACCCAAGATCTATATTATTATCAACCACAAACAATCACCTCTTACTACCATTCATTACCACTTATTCATTTTATCACCATCTAAATGTAACAGGTGTCATCTTCTTGTATCTGAAATGCCACAACTCATCCTAAGAAAAACAGTTCCACTGACAGCATTGCTGTGGGGTGTAGAAGCTGTGTTTCATGCCATGGGCAGCTGTCTTCTCTGACTCCTGGTCTCTATAATAATATTTCACACAAGGAGAGTCAAGTCTATCACCTGAAAGAATTCAACTGGTTCAATCATTAGACAGGCATTTCTTATTAGACAGAAGCACTATCTTGCTACCCTGCATTGGCTTCTATGTCAAAATTTAACTCAAACTTAGTTTGTGCAAAGTCATTATAAATATACTCACCAAAAACATTGAAAATAAAATGATTAATTTCTTAAATATACTGGCACTAGTGAGTCTACTAACATCTTTTAAGAACTGAATCAGTATTAACTAAATAAAAAAGTTATAGGGGAGAAACAAGAT